>JBCNJP010000023.1:1603625-1666125 GCA_039602395.1 Deinandra increscens subsp. villosa | reverse complement strand
TAGCATGTTTTGAACTACATATTTAAGAGGAGAATGCATCTTTAATATGAAATCTCAAACACTATTTTCAATCTTATGATATTTTACAGATGATTGCAGATTGATTAAAATAGGTGATCAGGTTAGATAACTCGTTAAAATAGGTTTAGAATGAAGAGCGTTGTTAATTATACTTAATTCTATATCAAAAGATGCAATACATGTTAGGTAGGTTAGGGTCTACCTTTCAATTTTTTTTTTTTTGGATGATATCTTATTTCAAATTAT
Source organism: Deinandra increscens subsp. villosa (assembly GCA_039602395.1). Classification (NCBI taxonomy): domain Eukaryota; kingdom Viridiplantae; phylum Streptophyta; class Magnoliopsida; order Asterales; family Asteraceae; genus Deinandra; species Deinandra increscens. The sequence goes on along the minus strand of JBCNJP010000023.1, from coordinate 1,665,858 downwards.
ATAAGTAGTTAATGTATTAGTTAATGATCCACAACCCAAGTGGTTGAGGACTTGAGATAACACATAATGATATTAAAATGGTGAGGTCTTGTTCGTGACAAAAAATAGGGTTTTCAGGTTGGGGCAAGGATTTTTCTTATCCATAATGGGTTTCCTTTTGATGGTCATCTGTGGATCATATACTCGAGAAATGAAGATGATCGGACCAGTGGTCTGTCAACAAGACAAGGATCCAAATTTGTTGAATTGTTGTTCAAAAGAACTTAATGTATTAATAAACCTTGTAAGTTAATATGAAAATTTGGGAAAATGTATAGGACACGTTTTCTTTAAATTTTTAGGAGATCAAATGACCTAACCTACTCATATACATCTCAATCAAAATTCAAAGTTGATGAATTTTGAGAAGGTTAGGGAGGGGAAGCGGGATTTGTATATGGTGTTTATTGACTTTGAGATGGTTTACAATAGTGTATCATGCAGGTTATCTTGATAGTCACGTTAGTAGATGTATTCTTTGAAAGTACATATCCAGTTAACTATATGGGTCTGTATGGTAGTGCTAGGACAAACGTTAATGCTCTAGTGATGGATACATACTTTTTTCTAGGTGGAGGTGAGACTTCACCAAGCGCATTGAGTCCATTCCTTATAAAGTAGTGTTGGATGAGTTACCGAAGTCATTCCTGGAAGCCATCTCGTGATCGATACATGTTTTTCAGGGACCATATTATGTTTGCGGCCAAAAATAAGCATGACGTGAACTAGAAGCTCAAGGACTAGCGAACAATCTTAGAACACAAAGGCTTACACATTGGTCGATCTAAAAATGAGTATCTCTATTTTAACTTTAGCTGGTCTAACAGTGAGGAGAACACCTAGTTGATTATCGAAGGCCATGCTATAACACAAATAACCAAGTTCAAGTTATTGGGATCATTCGTCCACATTGATAAGGACATTGACATTGATGTAGCACACTGCGTTTAGACAAGTTGATGCAAGTCGAGAGCATCCATAAAAGTTTGTGTGACAAGAGGTTCCTCATGAGTTTAAGAGGGAAACTGATAGATTTGTCGTTCGACATGCTATGTTATATGGAACTAAATGATGGTCAATCAGGAAGATTAACGTGTGAAAAGTTGAAGACAATGGAGATGAAGATGTTGAGGTGGATATGTTGGCACATGAGGTGGGACAAAATGAGAAACTGGTGCTTTTATGGATATATTAGGAGTAGTGCGCATTCTGGATAATATAAGGGGTTTGAGATGGTATGTGCATATACGAAGGAGGTGGATGATGGAACCCATAAGGAGAGTGGAAACCCTCACATTGGAGGGCAAGAGGAACAAAGCCAAACCAAAACTAACATTGGATGAGAAGATCAGACAAGATAAATTGGACTTGAACCTCTCTGAGGACATGATGAACGATAGAAGTTCTTGGAGACGTCAAATAAATGTTTTCTTTAATGGGGGATAATATAGGCCTGGTCTTTCTTGGGCCTCGTAGTTTGGCATAATAAAGTCATAATGATTTAAGGTAAATACTTTTTAAAAAACATCTTTTTGACCATTTCTAACACAAAAGCTAATTTAAACATTTTTTTTTAAATTTTTTTTTAATAAAGTTATAAGTCAATAAACACTTTTAAACAAAAGAACTTTTGCACTTAAATAAGCAATCTCAAACACCCTCTAAGCATAAAAAATCAATGACTTGTTTACATTCAATATCGACCATGGTAGAAACTTATACTTATGTTTGAGATCCATGAACACTTGTTTTTCATTCTATTTAGACAATATACATCGATAAATTCATCAGGCAGTCAGAGCTAATATACGACGTATCTATGTCTTGTGTAAGGGACATGAGCTAAAGGTGTCCACCCGTGGGGAGAAGGCTCGTGCACAAGGGCGGGGTCAGATGCGAAGAGTGGAGTCGGTTTGAAAAAAAAATTAATTTTTTTTTTATATTTTTGTTTCATATTTATGTGGAGTGGATTTTTATTAGGTCATCAGTGACATATAACATGTTAGTGACTTATAAATCATATTTATTTTTTAATCTAAATTATCAAATGTATTAATTGGGTAGAAGAATAATATAAATATATAAAAGACACCTAAGTTTTTGAATTTATGCTTTCACCATGAGTAATTGTAAGAAACTTATCAAGATCCATGCTTTATATTCTTTTCCAATTCAAATCCAACTTAAACTCTTTATACATATATATTTGTTCCATAACATCATATATCTAATCTACATCAGTGATTCAGTTCCTCATCATTCTCACAGCAACTTCATGTAACTCACCCAAATCACTTTCAGAAACTATCTTCTTGTAAAACTCATGATCATCATCATCACATTCATCATGATAGCTTCTGCCTTCAACATTTCCATGAATGGATGTTCCATCTTTTCTGTGATCATTCCACTCCATCAAACTTTGTTGTGATGTGTTGAAGTTCGTGAAATTTGCAGCATTCATGCAATTCTGATATGACATCACTCCATCCATGTTCAAGTTTTCATACTGCTGGTTTTCAAGATTTCTTGAATTGTTGTACCCTTGTGCCACTTGAGCTCTAACTTGCACCAATTGTGCTTGTAAACATGCAACCTAAAGATCCATAACAAATGTTTTTAATTGGAGGGTCATCATAAGATTTTTTATATTTTTTTCTATGAGACTGAAGAATTAAAAAGTGACCCCGTAAAAAAAAGTTATTCACACCCTTAAAAGTTTTTTAGTTCCGCCCCTGTATATACCTGTTGTTGTAAGGCAAAGATATGAGCAACACATCCATAAACAGGATCTTTGATCCTAGCTTGAGCTTCATAAGCAATAGTGACCACCGCCTCACAACGGTCCGGCTCGGCCACATGGTGCAACAATTTTGAAACATTGCTAGCACCAAACACCTTGTGGATAGCCGCAAATCGAGCCGGGCCTTGTTCGGAGCAGAAATAGGGTGCAAAGATGCAATCAGGAGGGCATTTTCTTCTGAGAAACTTGCATGCACCACAAGGTGATCCAGTTCCTGAGGTGGCTGCCATGGAAGGAGAGTTTGGAAGCTTGTGGTGGTGTGGGTGGAAGATGGGGAAGAAGGGTGCACACGAGGGGGCTAGAAAATGGTGAAAAGGTAGGGGTTTAAAAGGTGGGAATTGAAGACAACCAAGGTTTGAATGTAGGGTTGTAAAGAGGCAAGCAGTAATGGTTCCTTCAATTTTAGAATGCCTTTTTTATTGAAGCTTAGACATTTCCAACATGATACTTTAATATGTTTTATACTTTACTTACCTTTTGGTTTTGCTGTTTTTTATTTGTGACTAGCTATTATTTCTCATCCTTGGTGGCCCTTGTGCTTATCAGGGGTATTGGTGTGTATGGTTTGGTTTGAAACCGTCTAAATTGGTTTTCAGTCCAACTTTGTGATCGGTTTTTTACAATTTAGCATGCGCCTTGAGAGTTTTCAAACCACAATAAACGGTTTGGGTTGCATTATTAAATTTTTTACACAGTACAAAACCAAACCGGACCTTCAAAGTAAATATAATTAGTTTTTACAACAATTAGCTTAGCCTAGTGGTAAAAGTGTATGGCATTTACCATGAGGTTACAAGTTGGGACATGGATTTTCTCACCAATGGTGAGTTTCCTCTTGATAGGGATTGGAGATGATCGGGTGGGTGGTGCAATGTTCCCGACAGTAATTCAAATTTGTCGTTCAATATATATATATATATATATATATATATATATATATAATTAGTTTTTATATCTTAATCCTAATAAAGCACTAAAAATTTTGCCACATGTTTTCATTTTAGATGGTCCACATCATCACTGCCACATGTCAAACTCACAATCAATTACAAATTTAGTAAAATAATCAATTAAGACTAATTACCAATTTTGTCCAAATCAAATTTTTATTTAAAATAAATGACAACATTAATGTAGATTTGATAAAGAGTAAATTACGTGGAAGGTCCTTTATGTTTTACCCTGATTTCGAAGTAGGTCCTTTAAGTAAAGTTATTACACTCGACATCCTTTATGTTTTCAACATGTTTCATAGAAAGTCCTTTATCATTAACGGTGTTAAAAACCATCGTTAAGTCAGGGACACTTTAGTCATTTTATAAAATTTAAAATAAAACATTAAAATTGAAAATTCCATCTAAATTAAAAAACTTCAAAAGATTAGATCAAAACTGTTATCCGCCACCATTATTCCTCCGACTACCATCCACTCTCGTTTCTTCACCTATCTTCAAGATTCAACTATAAACCCTCAAATTTCTGGCCTACTTCGGACTCAAGAATCTAATAAAAACGATAATAACCAACCACCTCTCACCCTTTGTTTTTGGTGGTCATCGAGATCCCAATTACGTTTTTGGTAGTCTTCGATTCAGTCTTTAGCGGTCTCTGTAATCGTCACCCAGCAGAAAATGAAGACGAAGTTGCTGATGACGGAAAGGGTACGTTGAAAGGGATCGAGTGTGTGATATAACAAGGGGGAACAAGTAAAAAGGAAAAAATCAAACACATTTTGTTTTTTCTAAATAGATTTGGATTAGAGCAAACTTTAAGTAGATAGTGTGGCTCTAGATCTGACTTCGTTGGGTGTTTTTCATTTTGGATCTATATAAAATGTTCTCTCGATCTTAATTTGGAAGCTATGGAAGCTAAATTGAAGCTTCAATCTCGTTGCAATGGCGAATCCCCTGTTTCTGAATATGGTGCATCTCACCACTATTTTCCTGAGATCGAACAAGGAGAAGCTTGTTTATGTTATAATTGAACCAGGTGAAGATGGACGGAGGAACGATCTGACATCATCGTCAATTAAGCCCTAGTTTTCTCAGGTATGCGTACCAAGGAAGGAGAAGAACATCAATGGATGTGATCTTTTAATAACATCGATGGTTTTGATCTGATCTTTTAAGGTTCTTTAATGTTAGATGAAAATTACTTAAAGTGAAAGAAAAAAAAATGTTTTATTTTAAAGATTTAATAAAATGACTAAAGTGCCCCTGACTTAACGATGGTCTTTAACACCGTTAATGATAAAGGACTTTCTATGAAACACATTGAAAACATAAAGGATGTTGGGTGTAACAACTTTACTTAAAGGACCTACTTCGAAATTAGGGTAAAACATAAAGGACCTTCTGCGTAATTTACTCTTTGATAAATTTACTCAATAATTTGCATCTTTTTAAAAATAATAATAATCAACAATTAGTCAATCATAATTTTTTTTAATTTATTAAATCATCATTTATTGTTTTATAATGATTTTATGTCAATCATAATTTTTAAATCTCTCAATCATTTTTTTTATATTTATTTGATATTATGAACCTAAATTCAGCCCGTGTAATTTTTAGATTCTCCCAAAAAGCATCTATCAAATAGCAATAAAGATAAATAGTTAAATATTTCTCCCTGATCATGAACAATTCATTATGTCAACCCCGTTCTCTACATGTTTTGAAAGCTGGTTGCAATAAGCATATCAGTTATACACAAAACTCAGCGACTTGAGATCACAAACCGATAGCGAATAACAAACATTATACCTATGATGATTAAATTATTTCAGAAATCAAGTTTGGGTGAAAGAGAAGGTAAAAGAGATCATTAAATCGGATGAATCTCTCTGTTATTATATGTTACTTCACATTTTAAATAAAAGACCAATAAAGTTATACATGTATATAAAGATTCAAGATTGAAGATCGTAAACCTGGAATCCAATTACCTTGTCCATCAATACCTCCAATAACTTTTTCTTGTGCACTCCCTTCAGTTTGTGAATTCGTACACTCTCTTGTCTATTATGATTTAAAAAAAAAACTATAATAGAACTTTTTTTAATTGAATGACAAATATCCAACTAAAGTAAGATAAAAGAAAAGAAGCATACCCTACGTGATGCCTGAGTAGTTAATTGTCTTTGCACTTCAGACTCAGCCTGAAATTATACAATTACAACATTAGTTAGAAGCATGCATATAAGCACTCTAATGAATTTAAAAATCCATAGTATTTTCTCTTGTCTGATAGATTGCTTATGATAATTGTGTGATTGTAATTGTATACCATAGATCTACCACCACTTTGATTCGGTTTTCAACGTTAATCAAGTGTTTAGAACGTCAAATATGTGACTTCTTGGATTGTCACCCATGTTATGTTTTCATTATTCCAACTTCTGCATATGTATAAATAAAAGTCTAAAAATTCTCCTCATAGCATACACAACTTCAAACCATAAGTCAAATAACATCCAAATAAATTTTGAGAAGCTGCAATATATACATTTTTCAGGGAAAACATGGTTATAAATGGTTTTGTACTACAAACTTAAAAATGAACTGTTAAACTACAAATAAGTTGTAACAAATACTATCACCAACTAAAGACAGAAACAATCAATAAGTCACAAAAAATAGAGGCGAAATATATAAAAATAAATAAAACATAAAGAGTAGGCATATAACTACATAAGTCACACCTACATGCATCAAGGAGTATATTTTTCATTATGGTCACACTGAAAAGTTCATAAAAACTTATATCGATGTTCTTTTTTTCTCACCATTCAATCCTATTGTTAAGTTTTGCCATTGTTATAATCATTCCAGAATGACTAATTTTCTTAAACAAAAAAAGAACATAAATCTCCAGATGTAAGATAAGCCAATCCTCCATAAGCCTCTCTAAGTACAGGAATCAATAATCAATAGAACTAAACTTTGTTGCTCCCTCATTTCCAGAAAAATAGGCATATAACTTTATATCCAAGTCAAAATCAGGATTGTTCAATTCCAAAACTGATTTAGGTTTTAACCGTTTTGTTGCTAATCAACCTAATTGGCTAATTTACAATCATTTTGCAAAAACCCACACTCGAAGATTGTGGGGATTCACTGGTCGTACGATGACGTGATTGAGTGAAAGAGAGAGAGCTTGAAACCCTTGAAGCAGATGGCTTAAGATTTGGATTCTAGGGTTTTGAACTGCACTTGACCGAAATCTCTAGACTGAGTTAGATTCTGAGAACGGGGAGGAGAGACGATAATACCTTCACCGGCAGCATAGATCTGACACAGTTTAGCCGCTTTCCTTACCAAGCCACCGACGTCTGTAAAAAAACAAATTGAAGAAATGAAAGATCAATGCGTAAGACATCGATCGACCATATCAATCTACATAAGCAAACACTAAAAATGGAAGCGGGTTGAGAGACAAAATCGTACCTGATGAGTAGATGAAGTCTAAAGAAGAAAATCGGAGCATCAGTAGCTTTAAACGAAGAAGACACACAACCACCTTCGCCACTCCTCACCAACGACCGTGGACGCCACCGTCTTCAGGATCACCAAAATCGTTAGGTTCTCCGATGGATTTGAGACTGTTTGTGAGATAGGGATCTAAGAGAGTGTGCGTGTGTGTGAGAGAGGGGAAGATAGAATGAAAAGGACGCGTGTAAGGTAAGTAAGGAGATATGTCTCTTGATAAGTAAGGAGAGGTGTCATCAGCAAGAGATGTTGACACGTAGAAAAACACAGGGACTAAAAATGTCATTTACAAATAAACTTGTGGTCAATCTATAAGAAACATAATCTTCACTATTCACCTTGAATTTGTTTTGTATATTTATTAAATAATATCTAGAAGTTTTCGTAAGATATAAAACAAATGTTTGTATTAAAAGCGTTGCTACAAGGCTACCAATTGAAATTTCCTTCCATAAAACAACCCCAAAACAATTATGTTTCAAACAAATCAATAATTGAGAAAGTATAAAAAAAGTATTATAAATAAACAAACTTCATATCTCTAGATCTCATATAACAAAAAAAATTATAATCCCGAAAAAAAGGAGTAGAAAAAAAAATGGGTTGTTAACCACTGAGATCGAAGTTGTTTTTGTCATCCAAATTCAACGAAAACATACCTAAACTAATAAACTATTAATTAAATAAGTTGTGCAGAAAAAGTGTTAGAAACTGGAATACAAAGTAAGATGTAATATTTTTTTAGCAGCCCTCGTAACGAATGCCCATTTTCTTGAATATTTTGTAAGTTCTCAATTCGAGAATCGCATACTTTGGTAGTTGATCAATGGAAAGTTCTAAGATTTTATAATGAAGTACAATGCCATGTTTAACAGAAAAATCACAGTTATTTATATCAATATTTCCAAATGGTTTATATTTATGGTAGTGTAAATTACAGGAATCGTTTATGTGTTTTGTTCATATTTCAATTTTCATTTATAGCTTTTAGAAATTACGGCTATAGTCCGAAGGTTTGCACTTTTTGTAACATATTTAGTCTCTGACGTTAATTGTCGTTTGATTTTTCTGTTAAGTCAGTGTGAATTAACAATTATACCTCTGTAATTTTATTAAAAAAAATCATCTAACACCAATATGTCACCGTCGTTGCCACCACCACCACAGTCACCATCGGCGCCATCTCTACCGCCTCTGAATTATTTTTTAAATAAAAGGCTATGGGTATAATTGTCATTTTACACTGACTTAATAAAAAATTAGGGACCAAAGGTGTTACAAAAGTGTGAACCTTTGGTCGATAGTTGTAATTTTTAAAACCTAGTGACGAAAGGTAAATTTTGAACAAAGTATAAAGATGATTCCCGTAATTTACTCTTTATTGTAATTAACTTTTACGTCAAGGCAATTTAGAAACACTTTAGAATTCTCTCAATGTTGGGACATTTAGTATTGTAAGTAGACAGTAACTTAAAGCCCTATGATATAATCCATTTTATCATCGTCTGTAGATAAATTTCTTGTTTCCTATCGTTAGACTAATCTTGTATAAGCTTTAAAGTAGTAGACTTACAAACCTAAGAGTTTTTTTAAATGTTTTTCTCCTTGTTTCCTTATTTGAGTCGAAGAGGTTTTTTATTGATTAAACATGTTAGACTTATAAATAGAGGATCATCGCAAACCTAATCATCCATATTTACCTATATACAATTGTAAACTTTTATGAATAGTATGTTGAACACTGTTTTCACGGTTGTATGTTTTTTAGCAGATTTTTTTCTTTCTTTTTGCTTAGTTTTTATTGTTGTTTTTGTTTTTAATGAGTTCCTTGTTGTTGTTTTTGTTTTTAATGAGTTCCTTGTTCAGAAATTTGAGAAATTCGCTTTTGATTTCACTACTAAAAAATTAGTAGTTTTTCCACAAATTTTCTCGACTATTTACAACCATATTTTGTCGGTATATGGTTGCTAAACAATGTTTCCGACAACTTTCCTACAGATTTGTTTGTCATAAAGCTTCCTTTTTTGGTAGTGTTTTAACATTGAGATCATACGTTTGATACTTTTTCATTCTCGTTAGGTCATTTTAATTGTTTTGTATGTTCGCATATATACTCGGTCACAACGTGCAGTAACGCACACTAATCGTCACCTAGTTACAATCAATAAAGAACAAGTTTTGGCTCTATATGTTTTCTTTGATACCTTTAATTCTTTTAATTGGTATCAGAGTTAAAAATTAACAAATCATGGTTTCTAGATTGACTAGCCATATATCACAACTTACTCTTGAATGAATGAAGGTAGACATGAATAAGTGCTTAGAGGGTCGTATTGTACAATACGACTCATATCCAAAGAAACGAGTCGTATCGTCCATATGGCTCATATCAGTTATGGCCCTTGTCTGTTAAAAACTTTTGAATTTTTGTTTTTTTTTTAAATTATTTGGTACGATGTGTTGTTACTTGATATTTGTACCAATTATTTAACGTGACGTAATATTATTCCTTCAAACTTTTTATATAAATTGTTATATGCTATGTTAATTCATTTCAGGAGTATAGAACCCGACTCAACGACATTCCGACATCTTAATTTTATTCGGTGGAACGAGAACACGTCGAATACATAGAATTAAACACTGAAATTAATTAACATTAACGATTTATAGAAAGTTTTAAAAAATAATGTCACGTCAAGTTGGTTCAGATATCAAATAATAATAATATATCGTGCCAGCCAAGTAATTTAATTTTTTTTTTAACATTTTTAACAGATACAAATCAAACAGGCTAATTCGACTCATAACTAATACAGATCGTAAAGACCAATACGACCTATTTCTTTAGATACGTGTCGTATTATACAATACGATCTCGATACAAGGTACTAGGTAGGTCCCTAACAACCTCTATTTAAAACAATAAAACTTAATTTATGATTTAACCAATTTAAATTTATGAAGTGTTCGTGCACAATTATTCCATGTTGGTGGGTACAAGTGGTGGATACATTGATTTTTCAAAGGATGGTGTTTTAAATAATAATTTTCCGCCGAACGCCGCACCTGCGAACTTACCATTTGTCGTTTCTTCACTTATATGCAATAATTTAGACACGTGGACATAAAGTCAAAACTTGTACACGTATTCAACAATTAAAACAATTAAAAATGTTTATTCTTTTTATTTTTCTTAACAACAATTTTTTCTAGGAAAATTTCTCAAAATGTTTGTATGACCAAACAATTGCCACACTATATCCATTTGATTTTGATATGGTTAAAATCGATTATATACTATGATCTTAATTTCGACTATACTTGAAAGTTAGCTATACTTTTACTTCGAACTAATTAAAAAAGACACATGAAAAAAATATCAAGTTAAGGCCAATTATATGGTCGATCAACTACTTACTATGGTCGATTCGACCAAATCGAAGATGCATGAAAATTTAAATTTCCGTTTTCGTATTTCGTTTATGTATTTAGGAGTTTATAGGTTTTCTATGTGGAGACAAGCACGAGGCAGGTCGATACTCCAAACGTTTGGGTTTACCCACTTTCCTCTTGGGCCTAGCTGGGCTATCCACTGGTTGGTTGTTGGGTTGCTGTGGTATTGGTTGGTTTGTAATCTTGTATCATCTTTATTATTAAATTTATTTTCTTTTTTTTTTCTTTTTTTAGTTTTCTTTTTTCTTTATTTCTTTTTTGGGTTTTGTTTATTTTGGACTTTTATCTAAGTTCAACGAGTGTAGCAAAAGAGTTGGTAATGTAATAGGTACAGTCGTGTAATAGAAATATATATATATATATATATATATATATTTTATTTTTATCTAAGCTCAACGAGTAACCAAACTTCTAATTTAACGTTGTTGTGTTGACTTTTTTCATTTTCATTTTCCTTACGTTGCGTTTTAATATTACAATTGTTTTGTATACATGTATTATCTCCGTGACAACGTGCTGGTAATAAAAACTTAGTTTCTTCCGAAAACAAAGATTATTGACAAGGTTATCATTTACGATTCTAAAGACATCTCGTTACCGCATAACGGCCCTTTAGATAATCACTTCGTAACGTCTTGTTATCACTTAACGGTCCGTTACCGACCTATTTAAGAAACCACGTATGTCCATGTGTAAAAATATATACATATTGCTTTAACTGAAATACATATTGTTACTTTGTTACTACATATTACTTTCTTTTTAGTCAAGTATTTTTCTTCTTCTTGTTTTACCTACAAGTATTCATTCTGAAATCTGACTCTATATTAATTGTATGAATTATGATATAATTGTGTAAAAACTTTAAAATAATTTCTTGAACACATTACACACCCAACTAGAGGTGTACAAAGAAACCGATTCATAAACCGAACCGGTATAAAAACCGAAACCGGTTCAAGATAAAAACCGGTTTAAAGAAAACCGGTCCGGTTCGATTATAAATTGGCGGTTCCCCATCGATTAGGCATTCTCCTTTGACGAACCGGTTCGAAACCGGTTGTCTCCGAAACCGATTTGGAATTGGTTTAGAAACCGGTTTATTATAGATATATGATTTTCAAAATTCCGATTAGCTACTAATCCCTTAAATGCCATTAGTTGTAAATTAGCTGGATTCTAATGAGATAGTCTTGAATTCCCTTAAGTCACAATGTTAGCATTAATGAGATTAATTGAATTAGCCATTTATTAACGTTAGAATTTAATTTTTCTTTTACAATTCAACCTTTAAATTATTATAAATAGTGGGTATTTTTTATTGAATCACACAACTTTCTACTCTTGCATATCTCAAAATCTCTTATAATGCTTCATCATTTTCAGTTAGGTTTTGTTCAAGCTTTAAAAATTTTATAATGTAGTTTTAGCCAACTTTTTTTTCTTATATCAAGTCTTAAACTTTGTTTAGTTAATCATTTGAAAGAATAAAAAAATCGGTTTTTTTACAAACCGGTTCAACCCAAATCGGATTTAAACTGACCCGATTCGGTTCTGTAGGTTTGAGGTTTTGTTGCTTCAAACCGGTTCATAACCCGAACCGATTATGACCAAACCGATTTTGACCAGAGTTGACCAAACCGGTTTCGGTTCACAACCCGAACCGGTTTATAAAAAAACCGGTTTTGTACACCTCTACACCCAACACAGAATTATACATTTTGGAATATACCTTTGGGCTTCAGCCCATGCAGGGCCGAACTAACCTCAAGCCCAAACTAGTAGGCCCACAACACTTTATGAAACCCGGTTTGATACCAATGTTGGGCCCTCCTTTGCCAATTATTTCTAAGGTTAGAGATGTAGAAAAACTGGTTTGGGCCTGCTAAATCGGTTTCAAACCCGAACCCCATCCGACCCATCCTAGTTTTTCAAACCAGTTTCACGTTAATCCGGTCCAACCGGACAGGGCCAACCGAATTGAGAGAGTTTTTAGGCTACTCCCTTCCCGATTCTAAAAAGTTATATTAGGGTATTTGTAATACCTTAAGATGATACCACAATCCCGAGCTCGGGATCGCCGGGAGAGCACGGGAACACTTTTTGCATGTAATACCTCAAGATCCTCTCCCAAGACCTCAAACCCTTCAAAAGTGGGGGTGGCCCACAATCTCCAAGCCTTTCCCGAGCTCTTTCTCCTCGGTACCCCACTCCCACGGGAGTCTCCCGAGTCCCGATCCCGAGCACCCCGTCATGGTGTTCCCGCGCTCTCCCGCGATCCCCCGCGATCCCGAGCTCGGGATAGCCTCCCAAACTTGAGGTATTACAATCACCCTTATAGTTTGATGTAAACTTTTTATGGCAGTGTCATTTTCCGTTGAATATAAAAGGTTTATGTATCTACTATCTAGCAATTATTGTTCACTTACAGATTTGGGTCGTTGCTAACCATCCGCGCAGGCTCCAACCTATAACTTGTAAATATATTGTTACCAAGTCCACATAACGTGGTCGTTATCAGGTGGAGAGGTGGAGTGCAGTGCCCACGGCTATAACGCAACATTTTAATAGTTAAATATTTAAAAAAGTAAATGGTAATTTTAGGTGGGAGGAAAAATAGACAATTCTTATATTTTACTTAACATATAAGGATAAAATATGATATAAAGAAACTGTTGTGAATGCTCTTACATATATAAAATTTAAAAGAAAATTGCAAAAATTTGGCGAGGGCCATTTTATATGTATAATTAGGACGCGTCTCTTTTATATACGTATAATCAGGATGCTTGAAGCACTAAGTGCTTCGAAAATAGTCTCACAGTAAACAATAGTAGTTTGGTGAGGGCCGCTTTTATATGTATAATCAGGACGCGTCTCTTTATCTCGTGAGTCGTACTATAAGTAATGATTTTATTAAATACCTATGTTTGTTTGCCTTTCTTACTTCTTAAAAATATCTGATGATGTTTTTTTAACATTCGCTATTTTTAGTTGTTTTGTTAAAAATGTATTCTTTTCATGATTCTCTATTTGTGTATACGTCTAGAGGGTGTAAACTAACATGTGGTGCCATTTCTTGATTGACGACACAAAATGATGTATACACTCACATGAATTAATGAAGGCCGTTCACAGTTGAGTAGCTGATAACCACCTAACACTATTTAATTTTCATTAACGGTTAAAATCACTACGTTATGTCATTTAAAGGTTGGAGTAACAATAATGTTTTTTTTTATTGTTAAAACATCAATTTAATACAAAATAGTGTATTGAATTTATCTTTTTATACTGGATTTGTATTTTTGTAATGGATTCATTTTTTTATTGAATTTGTATTTTTTGTACTTGATTGGTTTTTTATAGTTTTAGAAACACTATTTTTATTTTTTTATTTGATCTTGTCGCTATATATATATACATGCAATTACAATATGTAATTACAATATATTTTATATAACTTTTACTCTACAAGTTACTCTATAAAAAAGATTCATTAACACTGAGTAAAAAAAAATCATATGTAAAAGATTAAATTATTATTATCATTTTTATATGTTTTAATATTTTAGGTTTTTTTCTTTAGTTTTTGCTCACTCAAAACCGAAACCAAATCATAAATTTTTGGTTTTCTAAAAAACATAACCAACCCGTTTTGTTATTAGTTTGGGTTCGTTCTTTTTGTTTGGCTTTTTTATTAAATTTTTTCTCACCCCTAAATTACTTGTACAGGACATTCGAAATCTACGTCAACCAATCGAGTTTTATATGATAAAATTTTTATATTATCAATATTTTTAGTTATGATTTGATTATACCTTTTTTTAATTTTTTATTCTTTTAAAAAATATATAGTATAATAGGCAAAGATTTAAGTAATAAAAGTCCCAAATTGTTAATATATCGTCTTTCATAACGGTGGATGTTCATCCGGTTTTCCCCAACTGGTAAGCAACCGATTTTTTCTTCAATTTTCTTCATTTTTCTTCAATTTTTCTTCATTTTTTTTTGTTAATTTCACCACCGGCTCCGACGAATGTCGCCGGAGATCTGCGTTTCCCCCTACTTTTCCACATCAATTATGAAAATTTTCTAGCTTCATTTGTGATTGTTTTCTGCGATTAAACCCTAACGAAGCTAATTGAGATTGTTACTTTCAACTGATTGCTTGATTTCTGCAGAATCGTAAACTCCGACGGTTTCATCCGCCAACCGCTATGAACACTCGAAGGTAGTTATTCTGATTTGTTCTCCACATCTCGATTCGTTATCAAATCATGATTATTCGTATAGTTTGCTGCTTAGATCAGTAATTTCTTCCTACGCACGCAACTGCTAGGGTTCCGTTTTTAGATCCTGGTTACACAAATTAAACATGATTTTACTTGATTCTCGTTGAAATTGAGCATTAAGCATGTCCTAGATGGCTAGATTTAGTTTATATAGGTTGTTTATATTCTCTGTTGGAATGCCTGAAGCACAGGGATTATTAAGTTAGTAGCTTAAATATTTGCTGTTCTTGTTTATTGGAGATGATTTAGCATAGTTTCGTGATTGATCTACGATCGAATTTTGTGGATCTAGGAGTGACTCTGATCTCGGTACCATCGGTCGTTTGTCCGAATGGTTCGATCCCTAAGTCTGTCAGGTTTTCCATCCGACTGCTTGCGGAGATGGTTTTTTCGGTTTTTCCTGAGAATAGGCTCAACTGGTGTAAACTGTTTTTAGTTGAACGTTCCAAGAAAGAAAAAACTCTGATCCTGGTATTTGGGAATGAGAACACCCCATTCCATGCCGTAGATAAATTCAATCATCAATACAGTTTAAATTCCTGTTTTCGGTTGAAAATATTGCAAATGTTTCTTATGCATTTGTAGCAAGCCGTAATTCATTGCAATCTGGCAACATTACTATATGTGGCTTGTAGAGATGGTTTTCCCTGGGAATAGGCTCAACTAGTGTAAATAGTCTTTGGTTGAACGTTCCAAAAAAAGAAAAAAAAGAACTCTGATCTCGGTATTTGGGAATGAGAACACCCCATTCCATGCCCTAGATACATTCAATCATCAATACAGTTTATATTCCTGTTTTTGGGTTGAAAATATTGCAAGTATTTCTTATGCATTTGTAGCAAGCCGTAATTCATTGCAATCTGGCAACATTACTGTAATGTGTTGTTCTATTAACTTCGATGAAGGAATTCATGGTTTGCATACTCTTATTACGTATGGTTTTTGTTTGATAAAATCTTGAATGAATGTACATTAGGCGTATGGTTTTTGTTTGATGAAATCTTGATTAAATGTACATCAGGGATGTTCTGGTTTTTGTTTGATGAAATCTTGATTAAATGTCCATCAGGGATGTTCGTGGAAGCAGATCTGCTTTGTTTGATGATATTGAAGATGGTGGAATTAGGGCCACTTCTGCTTACTCATCACATGAAATTGATGAGCAGGAGAATGATAGAGCAGTGGATGGGCTTCAAGATAGAGTTCTTATGCTGAAAAGGGTATGAAAATTCTAACCTTGTGATTATAGTGTCATTTTCATCATGTTTTTTTTTTTGTGTTAAGGAGTTAAGAATATTGCCTCAGTTCAAAATTGCAATGTTTAGAACTTTCTAGTACCATTTCTGATTAAATATTGTTAAGATAGTATATGTGTGCCAATGAAGAATCAACCCTCTGATTTCAAACTTTTTGGATTTGGTTTCCATTTGTCACCTCCTGGAAGGATCAGCATTCAATTTGAATTGATAAATTCAAGATTTTTATCAAGTTAAACTGACCCGGTTTGTTTCAACAGTTGACAGGTGATATCCATGAAGAAGTGGAGGGTCATAACCGTATGTTGGATAGAATGGTATCTTTGTAATTTATAAGTCTTTTGTCTATATTTTTCTTGAGAAATTAATAGAAATCTATGTGCTTCTCATCAGGGGAATGATATGGATTCGTCAAGAGGTATTCTATCAGGAACTATGGATAAATTCAAAACGGTAATGCTTACCTTTTAAAATTCTCTCTTTTAAAACTCAGTTGTATACTCCTCTCTCGAGTCCCAAGTAGTTGGTGGTAGTTTTTGTGGGTCGGGCAAGCTCGGTATTGGGTCAAAACAGGTAAATTTTTTGCATGGGTTGGGATGACTAAAAAATATCTGTTCCAGAGCTTTATTTTTTATCCTTTATGGATAATTAGCATCTCAACACATGTTACAAATATACATAACTTCTGAGTAACAATCCACTTTTTCAAATAAATGATTTAGTAGGTTTTATTCAATAAAGCTGCACTTTTTACTTGCTTTTGATCCCTTTCTTTTTTAAGCCAAGTATTTATTTTATTATTATTCTCTATAAATAATAAGCATCTCAACCATGATTAGAAAAATACATTACTTCAATAATTATCAACTTTTTTTAATAAGATGATTTAGTAGGTTTTTATGCTTTAAAGCTGCACTTTTACTTATTTTTGATCCATTTCTTTTTGAACCCGAATCGCCTTTGTCGCGCCTCACCTTCGAGACCTCATCGCTTAGTGGGCCTCACGGTTTTAGAACCAAGGTTTTATGCATTAAAGCTACACCTTTACTTACTGGACTTGTTGAAGATGAAACATTATCTCAATGGACCCATCATAAAATAATCGTTTTGATTTGTCGTCTTCAGATTTTTGAGACGAAATCAAGCCGAAGAATGTTAACTTTGGTGGCATCATTTGTTGTGGGTTTCCTAGTCATATATTATCTCACTCGGTGATTCGGGCTCTTTTTGGACCCGAAACCCGGTAAGTCCTCGGACCCGCTACTCTAGTGAATGTTGGAGGATGTCTTTTGTGTGGACGTTTATGTAAAGAAATCTTGTTGAAATTGAGATTTGTGTGCATGGTTTGCGGAATAACTATCATCCTTAACTGTTTATATACCGTTTCAAGTTATTTCTCTCTCTTTATTTGATTGTGTACTCTCAAACCTGGTTCTGTATCGTTTCGGCTCGTGAACAACCCTAGGTGGCAAGGTAATATTCCGCCACTAGACAGACCACTGGTGCTTTTCTTATATTCGTTGATTTCATTTTATCGTTTGCCTATACAAATAATACATATCGCGATAGTTATAAGGCACGTTGCTACTTCATAGCCTGTTTGGAGTAAAAAACATTAGAAGCATGTTACTATTTTACACTAAAATAAAAGGAGTTGTTTACAAAGCTTTTGATGGTGATTGGGATTTAGATGGACAGAAATTAAGAAAGATTTGTTTGGTTGCAAACACACAATTTGGATCTCAATCGAGAGTGTACATGTCATGTGAGATCGTGGCTCGCCCGAAACTGGTATACTAAGTGATACATCTCTTAAATCTTCATGAATCATATTGGATCTTGATTCTTGAAGTCATGCTACTTAATGGGCCATGCTAGGCCTTAATGAACCAATATCGATTTTGATGACCAAGATTGATAGATTTTGAGTCACAAGAACATTCAGAGCATTCACAACCCATCCCCCATCCCCATCCCTATAATTTATACTTTTATCATTACTTTTTCTCTCTCTTCCACTCACAACCACAATTAAATAATACTTTTTTATACCCTCATCATTACCTTTTCTCTCTCTTTCAATCACACAAAACCCCAAATTTTAAAAAATCACCAGTTTTTTCATCAAATATAGGGATGAACAGTAATTTTCCCTATCTCCTTACTCACAACCACTTACAACTAAACCCCAAATTTTAAGGTTTTACCTCACAATATTTTGGGGGGTGGGTTGGGAATGCTCTCACACCCAATTCTTATCCTTATCCTTATAGTTTATATATTTATCATTACTTTTTATCTCTTCCACTCACAACAATAATTAAATAATACTTTTTTATACCTTTATCATTATCTTTTCTCTCTCTTTAAACCTTAAATTTTATAGTTCCATTAATTTTTTCCTCAAATTTAAGGATTCATCAAATTTTTTCTCAAATGTTACCCATTATAGGGAATGAGAAGTGAATGCTTTATATCTTAATAAGTAAAAAGTAGTACATTGTACATACCTTAGCAAATCATATTAGATATTAGGAGTTATGTAATGGACCTTAATGGGTTATGTTAGGTATTAATGAACCTCACCAAGTCACCAAGGTTGGGTCATATTAGTAGGGCTGTTCACGATTCGAACCGAACCGAACGGACCTTTGCTCGTGTTTGGTTCGTTTACAAACCGAACCGAACCGAACCGAGCATTTTTTCAACCGATCCAAAATCGAACGAGCGACTTTCGATCCGAGTATTTTTCGAGCGATCACCGAGCAAATTTCGAGCGTCGCAGAACAAAAAGGAAAGTGACGTGGGTGGTGATCTGACATAACATTTTCATCCATGTTTCCAATTTTAACATATTTTGTCCAATAACTAACACACTAGTCTTGTTTGTATTTTATTAGACTAACTAACACTAATATGAACTAATATAATTATAATGAATGCACTCTTTATTTTTTTTTTACCATTTTACCTTTGTACATGTCCTCGATGTCTACAAAATTTGGATGTGCTTCAGAACTATTTTTTCGCATTCCCTTTCTAGTTGCATTAACATTTTTACTTAAGTTTTCCTCATTTTTTACTTCATCAACTAACTCAAAACTCTCTCCATCACTTAATTCAACATGAGAAGTCTCGATACCGTTGGATTCTTTGTGAAAAGACATTCTATATAAGAAAGAGATATACAAAGATTTATAAAAACAATGACAATGGAGGAGGCTAGAGAGAATGGAAGCTACAAAGATGATAAACTAACATATTAAACTTACATCCAAAGTCAAATATTAAGTGCAAAGAATTTTTGGAATAATGGAAAATCTTAATTCCAATCCTAATTCCTTACATAACAAAATTAAAATTGATAAAATAAATAATAAAAATATATAAAATAAATAACTAAATGTATATATATAAATTCGAGCGAGCATCGAGCGAGCGCACCTATGCTCATACTTGGTTCGTTTTACAAATCGAACCGAGCCGCTCGGTTCGTTTTTAAAGCGAGCGACAATCGAACGAGCATTTTCCGAATATTTTTCGAGCGAGTTCGAACGAGTTTCGAGTTTCGAACTTTTTGAACAGCCCTACATATTAGACATTATGAGTTATTGTTCCTCTTACATTTTCTTTATTTAATTTTCTTTTGAATGGCTAAATATCACATCTGTCATTTACAGAATTTGAACCCACAACTATTAAGTTAGAAAACCATTATTTTATCACTAAGCTATTGGTGTCTTAGTGAGCTTCCTAAGTCTTAATAGCTATGTTAATTAGCTTCTAATGCGCATGATAACCCTTGATAGGGCATATTAGGTCTCAATAAATCAAGATTGGCTTTAATGTCTTTTATTGCCCATAATTGGCCAGGATCGATGTCTATCATAATAAAACAAATTGCTTACACGTCACATTTAAGTTTCTCACACCTCTTTCCATTTTATTTTCCCGCATCTCTTATATTAAATATCAACATTCTCATATTAAATACTCTCATATTAAATACTACAAATGTTAAATAATTAAATATAAAAAAATATTAATCTTCTTATTTTAATAACTTTTTAAAATGTAGTAAATTATAGTAAGATTTTAATTATATCTTATCTTAAAATATATTTTTTAATTCTTAAATCTTCATTATTTGATATTTATAATTTTAAATTTGTATTATTTCTTATCTCATAGGTGCATGTTTAAATTTTTTAAATTATTTCTTATACGTTTATGTTTAAACATATACACGAGCTGAATTTAAGTTTATAATATTAGATAAATACAAAAAATGACTAATTAATATAAAAATTATGATTGCCGTAAAATATTTATAAAACATTAAATGATAATTTAATAAATTATAAATTGATTATGTTTGACAAATTGTTGATTAGTTTCCTTAAAAAGACTAAAATTATTCAATAATTTATCAAATCTACACTAGTTTTGTCAATTTTTTTGAATGAAAATTTAGTTTGGACAAAATTGGTAATTAGTCTTAAGTGGTAATTTATTAAATTGGTAATTGACTGTGAGTTTGACATGTGATCATGTGGACCTCCTAAATAAGAGACATGTGACAACCATTTTAGTATTTTTTTAGGATTAAAGATTTTTTCTTTATCCATTCTCTATCGTTCTAGAACGATTCTTCTTATTAGTTTTTTCAATAGTTTAGGAGTAGTTTAACATCTATTTTGTAATTATAGTTAATCATCAAAGATCAAAAAGCATTAATTTACAACAACCATATTTTGTATGTAGTCCATGTTTACCATTCCATGTATGATTGTCGATATCTTTATGCATGACCATTCTTGGCTAGTCTTCTTGTGTCACTCTAGGTGAAATGAAACTTGTAATCATTTAGCTTTAATTCATGGATGCTTAGTTTATCTTGTTTACATTAATGTTTTTAAGCTTTGATTATTCTCCATTAAATATGAGCTTTCTATTTCTTAACCTAAAGTATTGTGTGACTTTGTACGCCTATTTTTTGGTGGTGTGTGACTTATGTATGACTATTTTTTGGCGCTCCTAAGTTGGGCGGATGACTGGGGAGTTGTGAGTATTCGTCCAAGTTGAGAGAATACTCGGTTGCCTCGAACGAGTTTTATAACAATGAACTCTTGATTATATATGTTATTGCGTGATTATATCCGAACATTGTACCTTTGTCTAGATGACACGTGGCACATTCTTGTAGCTTCCTGCTCTTCACAAGAGAAACCATCTTTTGTATGATAATCACCCTCTATGTGTGTGTATATATATATATATATGTATGTTCGTATGTATGTATATATATGTGTATATCCGTGTGCATGTATTGATGAGGCAGTAAACAGCATCAAATTGTTTTCATTTTTCTGGCTAAAGTATAGGGGAAAATGGGACTCATTGGAGTGGGAACAATGGGTGGGAAGGGCGGGTTAAAGATAACACGGGGTGGACAAAACGGAGGGGATTGGGGCTGGTGTGGAATTGGGGAAAAGGGGGGAGAGAGCTGGGCATAAATAGGTCTTGGTGTGCGTGTGTTTTTGGGCCTATGCTGCTGTTTATGGGGGTGGGGAGGGAAGTGTGAGTCTTGGTGTGCGTTTCTGGATGAGACAAGTGATAGAAGGGTGTGTCAAGGTGTCATCTGATTGGTATTAAACAGCCGGCATAGTTTCTTTTCGTGTATTATTCCTTCGTTAGATGTAACATGGTGTTACTTACTTTTTTAGATGTGTGTGTGTACCTCCTAGGGGGAGGCCTTCGTTTCGTGTTGGGGGGTGACTGGTTACTTCGAATCTATACTTACTTGGTTCTGGGTGGTGGGCAAAGGGAATATATACCTTGGGGTGTGTGTGTTTTGGTGAGTACAATTCCGGCTACGGTGTCTGCGTGTGTTTTGGCGTGAGTAACCATAAGATGGGATGGGGGGTGGGACTGGGTTGGGTGGTCTTATTTCTAGCCGGTATATTGTATTTCAATTCGTGTAATATTTTGTTCGTGGGTGGTTCTAAGTGTATTTCGTTTCGTGTGTGTGAGTCTGGTGGTGGTCTTTAGAAGGCCGATGGAGACTGATTTCTGGGTGCTTGTACTTGGCGGGTGGACCGAGATGGTACATCATTAAAAGGGTGCTTGTTCAGCAAGTGGCCGGGTCAGAATTGGATGCTCATATACAGGAATCTAGCCGGCAAGAAATTGGTGGCTTGGTGAGGTTACAGGTGCACAAGTCAAAGTGGGTTAAAGGCTGGGTGATGGTTGATATTATGGTGGGTGGACTCCTAATCCAAATGATAATTAAACAGGGTGTATGGTGCTCCTTTTGGTGGCCTGGGTATGTGACTATTCAGAATCCCTGCTGGAAAGGAATTTCAATTGAAACACGATGGGTAAAAAAGCTGGGTGGCGGGATTTTTCGGTTTCAAAGGAGGCCTTGGAAGGTGGTGATGTATGGGTTTTATCTTAGCTATGGCTCCGTTTCTGGCTGTTTTGTGGTGTTATGCCGTCGCCAAAATGAGCAGCTCGTTGAAGTCTTTCATTTTCATTTCGCTGCGGGTTAGTGATCTCTGCGATGGGTTTTGTTAGGGCTTGTCCCATCCTCATCGTGGATCGCATCCTCCGTCTTGCGTCTTGTCCATGAGGCTTCGTTGCTGCTGTGTCTAATAGGGTGGTGGCTCGTGATTTAATGACCAACGTGGGCTGGTATGTCTCATTGTGGCGATCGGAAGTTCTGTCCAAAGCTGTTTTAAATGTGAAGTTTGGGTGGTGGCATGTGGTGGCTGTGGTGTTTTAGTCCCCCTCTCAAAGTCAAAAGCCTTAGACTTTGTTTCTAGGTTGCTGGGATGTTATGGCCTCTCATGAGGCACATGCTTTCTTTTTTGGTTGCTGCAGTTAGATTTTAGATAAAAGTTTGTTATGTTCTTCATTCTTGTACTGTAAGTTTATTGTTGTTTTTTCTGTGGTACTTTGTATCTTGCTCAGCTTCGCGCTGGGTTTGTTTGTTAATGATATATTGTGCTGCCGTTTCAAAAAAAAAAAAAAATATCCGTGTGCATGTATAATTATATATACATAATTATATGATAAAAAAAAATAACTTACAACTTAAGTTTTTTTTTAGTCTAACTTAATAAATTATGAAAATGATGTATATCTAATCTAGTTTCCAATAATTTAGTATAAAGTGTAGACTATAGAGATGGTGGTGAGTGGTGACATCTAACCAATAATAACCCTTTATCCCATACTTCTCTATTGTCTTTACACTAAAATATGCACATTTGTCACCATCTTCTCTTCTTCCCAAAACCTTCTTCTTTCATACCCTTTGATTTCACCTGTTGTAGGGACCTCCCTACCCCATAGACACCCTCTCTCTCTATATATATACACACATAAATATATGTATATGTGTGTGTATAGATAGGACGACCGAATGATGGTTTATCATAGCATATTAGGGGAGTTAGAAGCATGTATGATGAAACTGATACAAAGTGTCTTGTTACCATATAAGGAAAAAGACATTATGAAACTGACTGACAAAAACCCTATAACAATCGTTGGGAACTAGCAAAAGGTGCATCCATGTGTCCACATGCAACCATCATCCCCCTACCCCCCCTGCTCTTTCTGTAAATTCAAAACAAATTATTGAAAACCTTTGCATTTCAACATTCTTGTGAATGTAATTCAAACATATATATTTTTTTAAGTATCTTGGTTGTATTCAGGTGATGAAGAGAAAGTCATTTTGAAGTAGACCAAGGTTCAAAACCCGACAAGGATAATTTATAGTGCAATAGTTTACGGAGTGGTATAGATTTGCCTTAAAAGAATATAATCAAGATTAATTAACATAGAAGGTTTAAAATCAAAGTAAAGAAATTATGTTTTAGTATGAGAAACTTATTTATATTAGTCAAGCCTAGCTCCATCCCTGGTCCTGCCACCCATCGCAGCAAAACTCTAAAAGCAATCGCAGCAAAACTCTAAAAGCAATTGTCACAACATCGGTTTGGGAATTTTTTAAAGCCAGAAATGGAAAAGAATTTGAGGGTCGCAACACACATCCAGAAAGATTGTTAGAAGAAATCAAATTGAAGACCTTCCTTCGGCTATCTAACTGGGCCAAAATTTCAAATCTAGACTGGAATTTTTGAAAACATGATCCGTTGTTGTATTGGTTGTAATTGTTGCTTTTTCTCTGTATTTTTCTTCTCTAGCTTCTTGCTAGCGGTGGTTTTTCAATATATATTCTCTCTTGCTGTTAAAAAACATAAAAATATGATAGGTGGGGTGAGGGTGGGGTGGGGGAAGATATTTATTCTGTATTTTGTATATTGTTAGACATGTGGGTATATGACATAAATATGCCTTCAAAGACATACCATGAAGAGTGCTTTACTTACTCTTTTCCATGAAAAAGATATGGCATCAGATCTCACCTCAGTACATACAATAAATGATTCATAGACACTTATGTTTTCTAATCCCCTATTCTAGACTTCTAGTGTTTCCATTGACTCAATGCTACTGAGAGAACAGACTTTGAGCATTAAATTTAGTATAATTTGCATGCTACTTTCACTTCAACTCATAGTTTCTTTTTTTCAGTTTTAAAGATTTTATTGTGATACATATTACATATGTTTTTACGTCACCTTGAATTGGTTTCAAACATAATCTAGAACTTCAGTAATGATCAATGGTCAATGGATTTAACATTTGGCACTTGCAGTATCATACCATCAATCTTTTGAATGTATACTTCAAAGACCAAGCATAATTATATTTTTCATTTAAGATTTACCATCAAATGGCTATTTAATATCATCATTTGTAGATCATGGGATCGATCATGTGTCATGTTTTAGCCTTTTAGGAGTTACTTAATCATGGAATCATGGACCATTGCTTAATTCTAGTTTCTAGCTAGCTGTTTTTTTCTCTCTTTATGTAATTCATTTTTGTTTTTGTTCTCCGTTGTTAAAAGGTTAAGAGTTTAAATTCTACATATTACCGATTGTATTTATAATAGAAAATCTAGAAATTGTTGTAAAAAATAACTCGATTTCCTTTCTTGTTAAATATTGTCATCCTCTCTTGCCTAATTTATGCTCATATTATCTTTAGAGTTCCAACAATATATACATGATGCTAAGCTTTCATCCTATAAAAGACACGTATAATGATTTAATTAGCTGTTAATTAAAAAATATAGTGTGGAGATTTTCATCCGTCTAGTCTAGAGTTACAGGGTCTCATCTCGAGTTGAGATTTTTACTTTGATTTATTCATGAGTTGTGATTATAAAAGTGTGCAGTGGCGGATCCAGGTATTTTTATCAGTGGGTGCCAAAAATTTGGTCACGTTAGAAAGGGTGAGATCGGAACATATCATATCAGAACAACCAGATTAGCACGAGTTCAGTAATTTTATACACTAGATATTTACGAAATACAATTATATAGAGGGAGATATATATATTTCTTAACCATTTATTAATACACCAGTATTTAAATAATTAAATATACTTTTAATGTTTCATAAGTTTTACGCAAATTTTTAATTTTTAAGGATAGATTTCAAAATGATGAATTTAATAAAATTCCAATATTTAGTTATAGATTTTAAAAACCATTAAAAATATATCAGATGAAAATCGTAGGGTAATCTATCTAATTAATAAATATTACAATACATAAAAAAATAAAAAAGAGTACATTAAATTGTAATAAAAAACCTAAAATAATAGTTGCTTTTTACAGAACCACCAATCTTTTGGTTTATAAAATAAAGAATATTAGAAAATAAGAAAAATTAAATGGATGAAAAAAGGAGGAGCCGTCACTATCACACAGGAAATTAAAAGAGTCTGACAAATTAATAAAATATTTATAAAGAACCTACCAAAAACTCATCTAAACTTCTATCTTCTTCCCCACTCCTCCATTATTTACAGCTCGTCGGCCGGAAAAAAAAACTTTGAAGATTTAGTTTCTTTTACCATTCTTTTTGCTTTTTCCTTCTTCCTGGGTGCCTCCAAAAGAAAAGCATGGGTGCCTAATTAAAACTTCCACTTAAATAACAATACAAATTCATGGTTGAGTGGGTGCCTTGGACCCCGCTCACTATGCTATAAATCCGCCCCTGAAAGTGTGCCAATCATATATTTTCTCTTTAAATAAATTCATCATAAATTCGTCGTTTTTTATCTTTAATTCTAGTAGTTAAATTTAGAGAAAAAAAAATTAGATCTTCCCGGTATTTTTTTGAACTGGGTGAACTTTTATAGGATGTGCCGGTAGCGAGTATACATTGATTTTAGATCTTAATTCTAAGCCTGAACTATATTTTTCAACTTTTTTCACATTGTGCTCTTTTGTGATAGTATATTTTATGTGTTGGTTTTGTGTTGTTACTACTCTCCAACTGAAAATTATAAAAAAAAAATACCGGCAAAAATTTTTATAATTAAGAAGGTAGCTTAAGCTAAGAATTAAGGTCTGAAAATCAGCAAAGTGTTACGTCGCTACCGACACAACTTAAAAAAATAAAAGAATCACCCATTTTGAAAAGAGAGGGAGAGAGAGATAGAGGAAAACTGAAAGTTAACAAAAGTTGTCCATTCCTATTTTACCCTTCCAACCTTAATTGTCCATTTGGCACTTTCCTCTACTCTCATCCATCGAATCACAATTTAATAGCTCATATTCATTCTCACCCAACTTAGGCAAATTATTCAATTCATTTTCATTTGAACATTCCCCTATATTTATATATAGGGAAAAGCGACTCAAACAAACTTCCATTGAACTTATTTCAACGGTGTTGGAACTGACTCATCGAATACTTATTAGCAGGTTTTTAATAGCTAAAGGCTAAACTCTAAAATCAAACACTGAATCCCAAAAGTTAGATCCTAAAAGCTAATTAAACCCCAAAAAACTAAACCACAAAAGCTAAACCTCGCCTATAGTTAAACCATAAACCATTCTAAAAAATAAAACCCAAAATCGTAAAAGCTAAAAACTTGAAAAAGTTAAACATACTATTAGTTTGACAAGACGGTTTTAATGTCACTGGAATTAGTTCAATCAAAGTCCGTTTGAGACAATGTTTTCCATTTTTTACTATATGTTGATCAACCTCCTCTTATATATATAAAAAAGATTAATTGAATACCATAACTTGAAAACATGATTGAAACTTGTGAATTGTGATGTTTACAAACTTCCCTTAATGTGTGACTTTGTGAACAATACTCCCTTTATTTGTTTTTAAGGATTTGACAATTTCCCCATAACGAAATTATAACTCGAAATTATGACTTTAGATTTGACTACATATATAATAGGGAAAATCACCAAAATGACCAAAGTTGACCAAGAAAATTCAAAAATGACCACCCAGATTTATCCTAACTCAAATGACCCACCCAATAGAAACCAGCCACTTGTCATCTTGTCACCAATCACAATCTGACATGTGTCCTTAACCTGGCAAGTAGGCTAAAGGTGGAACCCACTCTCATCCAATAATCGTTCGACACGTGGACAAAAAGTCAGAATATTAGGCTTGGAACCAGCTTTGTAACCGGACCTCTATAAACCTGCCACGTGTCCTCCAAGTATCCTTGGCTTGAGCCACCACAAGTTTTTTTGGAGCCATGGCTTCCCACGAGTCTATTATGGAGCCGAACAAGTTGCTCAATTTTTTATTATATATTTTTGATACATGTTAACATTTGATTGGTTAGTGAGAATTTCTTTTTATGATACTAAAAATCTAACATAAATTTTTTTAATAAAATATAAAAAATAAAAAATTCCTTATTTTTTTTTCTCTATTTGTGGTGTATACTCTTGATATATTTTTGTATCCATTTTCGTTTCTTTATATTTTTAAGCTATTTCAATTACATGATAAATAGGACACAAATTTGTAACAAAGAAAATCATAATGCACTAAAAGACGACTTGATTGATCATATATAAGAACAATTTTCTATTGATAAATAATATGTCGTTTGTTCTTGAGTATGATAAATGTAAAATGATTTTATTACTTTTACAAAAAACTTAGGTGAAAATTCAAATTTTAAATCAGTTGTAGTTACCAACCCCCCCTACCTCTCCCCTACCTTTAAATTAAATAATGTTTTATAGTTTGCTACAGTGTAGTTACCAACCCCCCTACCTCTCCCCTACCTTTAAATTAAATGTTTCAGAGCAACCCATCTAGAATAACTGCAATTACAGACCAACCCTTCAACTTTTAATCATTTTTTTTTTGATATCTTTACATTTTAAAAGTATTATAAAATATTATCAATTTATGAATTAGATAAAACCATTTCATGAAAGAAGGTTAAATTAATAAGAACAACTATACATATAAAAGTTATTTTTTTATTATAAGAAATTATTTAAAATAAGCTATTTTCTTAGTATCTTCATTTTAATATGATCATATTGTGAGTCTAGAATGCATACCATTTTGGTTATTATAATCGACCCTTATGACCCATGTTAACCAACCCTTTTAACCCGTTTTAATATACATTTTTTACTCGTTTAACCCATATTATATACGGGATAGTTTTTTGCCCCCGCTAAACAAAATTCCAGGATCCGTCAGTGCCTAAATGACTGCCTTCGTAATATGAAAACTAATAATTTGTGCAAGTCTAAAATATATAAGTTACAATGGATATAAGTTTAAAATAAATAAGGTTACTTAACGTAACTAATTAACCTTGCAATCATGACAAAATTGTATTACGTCAACCAAGATACATAATTAATTTCATAATATATAAAATTTATTTCCCAAAGTAATACATAAAAAAGAAAAACCAACTCACAATCAATAAAAATTTAAGATTTTTAACTTCAAGCTTCAATATATTGACATCATCTTCGTAGTTTCGCAGTATTTCAAGAGCTCTTTCAGATACCGGAGGATCAGCCCAACTGACAAATCCACAGTTTGAACCCTAAAAATATAAAGACAAAATAGGTGAAGAATTATATTTTTTTCTTCTTAACAAATGATGAAAACTAAGATACACTTACGGGTCTAGCACAACAATGAAAACGACGTCCTGGATTCGCAGTGGTGGAAGATATACGTATGGCCGTTGCAAACCCACAGTTTTTACAGATCACCATTTTCGTTTACTCTTGACGAAAATGGAGATAGATATTTGCAGATGAGGTAAAGGGGAGTAGGAGGGTACATATGTCTAAAGGGGGGATGAGGTAAAGGGGAGTAGGAGGGGACAAGGAGTAAGTATACTGTTTCTATAAGCCATATAAGCCATGGCTCCAAAAAAACTTGTGGTGGCTCAAGCCAAGGATACTTGGAGGACACGTGGCAGGTTTATAGAGGTCCGGTTACAAAGCTGGTTCCAAGCCTAATATTCTGACTTTTTGTCCACGTGTCGAACGATTATTGGATGAGAGTGGGTTCCACCTTTAGCCTACTTGCCAGGTTAAGGACACATGTCAGATTGTGATTGGTGACAAGATGACAAGTGGCTGGTTTCTATTGGGTGGGTCATTTGAGTTAGGATAAATCTGGGTGGTCATTTTTGAATTTTCTTGGTCAACTTTGGTCATTTTGGTGATTTTCCCTATATAATATCCTACAAGCAGTGACGTAGGTAAATGATGATGACTACACTCACAAAGTTCGCGTTTAATTTGATTTATATTATTAATTAGATCTATGTATCGCGTCCATTTTATACATATAGTTCATTATGATCAACTTTTTTCTTTTCATACGCCCCATCTCAAACTATCAAAATTTCGTTTTCGTATATTTTATTCGTTAATTGTATTATTTCATGCATAAAATGTGAAAAATATATCTATAATTTGGTAAAGAATTCATATGTAAACATTAGCAGAACATTAAATATAACATATATATAGGCCATATGACATGATCTGCAGGCTAGCTACTTAAATCCAAGATCATCATTTTCATTAAATCCATGATCATAAGCAAACAGAAGGCCAGGTCTTTTGATGATCTAACAGTACTACATGATCATACGCAGTTAATTAAGAAACAAAATAAACATAAACCCTAATCATAAACCTAATCAGATAGTTAAATCAGGAACATGTACACTACGTACAATTATTTGTTCATGCGATGAAAAAAGGTTTAGGATCGGCCGAGTCGAAGCTCCAAATCCAAACCCATCTCAATCTTTTCATCTTTAAGCAGACCCATCTTCTTAAAATTCTCCTTCTTCTTCCAAACCCTAGTTTCAGTTTCTTGATCAAGAAAGTTCCATGCCACCTGTGGTGCATTTGGGGGCATTTTTTGTACTTTCTCTTCAGTGTTTACGCTTAAAGATGGCGCAGAGATATCGAGCGAGAAAAGAGAAGGATGGAATGTGTTGAAGGGTAAGCACATCAAAGATGATGGTGGTGATGAGAAATTAGGGTTAGGGTTAGGGTTTGGGGGGTCAGTAGAGGGTGAAGACTGTCTCAATCTGGCTCTATCTCTTCTGTGGACATTCATGTGACCACCAAGAGCTTGTGCAGAGTTGAACTCTTTCTTGCAAAAGTTGCACACAAAGCTTCTTTGACGCCATGAGGTTCCATCATACCTGTAATCTTTTTCAAAGATGAAGTTGTTATTTTCCCATTTGCTTTTGAACTTGTGATCCATTCTACACTAAAGAAGACACTCTGGTGAGAGAGTGTGAGAGAGAGAGAGAGGGAAGCTTTTGAAGAACTTGAAGTAAAATGAAAAGGCAAGAATGTTTATTTTATGGTGTAAGAGAAACTAAAGTTGATGCAGGCCACTAATATAGATGGTCTAGGGGTAGTTTAATGTAGGTTTTGTAAGCAATTTCAAAAATAAATATGTTATTTGTAGACATATGTTATAAGCTTTAAAAGTTTTGAAATTCATACAAGATAAATATATGAAATTATACATGCATGTAAAAATTATTGTATGATGACGTATGTTTGAATCGGATTACGTCATACAAATATTCCGACTATACAATTCATGGAACATCGCTTAGACACCTAGTCCAACCTACACATGTAGGTCGGATAGCATAAAGCTCATAGATCGGCCCACACTTTAGGTCGGATTTCATCATGCATATCGGTTAGGACCTACTAACCTACTTAGGACGGACCAGACCAAACATGCATAGTCCGGAACGAACATTATTATAGACCAATGCTCAATCACCATGACCCAGAACTCTCATGTTTTGACCTGACACAAACATGTAATGTTATTGCCCCAAATGTGTAATGTAGTGATCTGGTCAAGACCCTTAGTCTCAGACATGTATTGTGCCTAATTAAGAATAGCATTAACGACATTACAAAATAAAGGTTGAGAATTATAAATATTCCACAAGCACTTGGTATGGATTCATTCAATTCTAATAAGTCCTTCTCGATTATGCTTATCCCAAACACGTATACTTATTCTTATGTCCGAACTTGGTCGTAGGATACAACTATAAACAACCCACGTTTTTTTAACAATTTCAAAACCTTGTTAAGTCTTCTCAGGTGCCCCTCACGTTTAATATGAGTAAACAGACCAAAATGCTTCTCACGTGAGAGGACTTAACAAGGGTTTTTAATGGATGTTAAGTAAAAGGACAATGTGCGTGCATAATTTAAAGAAAAAAAGACACAATCAGTTATTGGTGAATTAAAAGGACACAACCAGTAATTTCATATATTTATAAAGGACAACATCTGTAATTTACTCATCTTAAAAAAGGGTTGCTCGTAGCTCCAAGTTTCGCTTCTCCGTATCTTTTCGGTATTCGTGATCCGCTTTGTTTGTTTCGTTAATCTCGTGAAAATGGATAGAGAATGGAATGGGAGATGTTTGAGATTTATGTGAGAAATTAGTTAATTAATTTTTTTTGAACGGCTAAATCTACACTACTCCTAAGATAATAAATTCCTAAAGAACTCTTTATGCCTGAGATAGAACCCGGGACCTCCAGGTAAGGCAAAACCTTACCACATCAATTTTAACCACTAGGCCAATAGCTTAATTAGTTGAGTATATTTATAACCCAACGCTTAACAAATAAATGCATTAGTTTGGCGGGTAAACTGGTTGGCACCAACCGTTACTTTTGGTAGGTAACTCCGTTATTTATTTGATGAACTGTTTAAGCTTTGAGCGCAACAATTTTCGGCCAACAAAATAATATTAACATAACACTACCAAAAAGGTAGTGGAAAGTTCACACCAAGAGGAAAAAAGGGAAAGTACACCAAAGAGAAAAAAAAAACAGCAAACAAGATAACCTATTACATCATCAAACTTGATAGATCAAATATACACTATAGCTCCCATATTAACGCCTTCTTCACCGGATTTTTAAGCCAAAGGTAACCAAAAACTTTGATTGCAGCATCATCATCGGATTTTAATGCTGATACATAAACACTCATTGGCTACACTTTCTTATTGTGTTGTCTTGTGTGCTTAACCTCTTGTGAGATTCTTACTTTTACCTTTTATATGCTTCACCTTTTGTGGATGTTTTTCCTTTTGGTTTTCCCCTCATTTCCCCATTTAAGTGTTGATGATGGTGTTTCTTTACTTACTCATAGTTCAACATTAATCATATTAATATACTAAATATTTCCAAGTATACTTAAATAATAAACAGTTTCAAAATAAGACATTTAGTCATGTATATACTATATACATTAGTAAGTGATTAGTGGAGCAATATTGTCATTTTAAAACCAACATTCCTATTCCAATGTTTTAGTAATTCTTAATGTGTTATTTTTTTTTTCAATTTTAGATATTTTAAGTTTTGTAAATTCTTATTTAGTTTAAACATTTATTAAAAACATCAAGCAGTCCGGAGTTTAAGCTAATTTATATAAAAAAACCAACATTATTGTTATGATTATTGTTTTTGTTTGTGGTATTGTTATTTTTATTATTTTGTTTGTGGCCTTGTAAGTGAGTATGAGATCACATCACTCACTTCTTACGGGTTGTATGATTGTACAAACATCCATATCATGCGTCACCTATGAATTTATAACCCTCATTCGCCCATATAACATGGACGAAACACACTTTCAAACAGCCCCTATAACGTTTTGAACATTTCATACGGCCCATATAACATGGACAAAACACACTTTCATACAACCCGTATAACGTTTTGAACATTTCATATGGCCCATATTACATGACGAAACACACTTTCATACCGCCCATATAATGTTTTGAACATCTCATTACATGACAAAACACATTTTCATAACCGTCATGTGGCTCGTATGACCTTATGGACCGTCTAACATGTTAGTGGTGTCTGGATGGTGTGTTTGTGGTGTATTGTTATGTTAGCTCAACGCTTATATAACCCGTAGGGCTCGAGAAAAAAAAAACATCAATGTTCTCGTGACAACTGTTTAGGTGTCGGATTTTCTGCGCTAAACGTTGATGCTGTAATTATTAATCACCCATTACACAATGGGATCTTTCAGAGTTGCATACAATCTTGTAGCCCAAATTAATACAGAAACAATGTATATAGGCTTACATTGTGAAGAATGGCAAAAAAGATTTCATGCTAATGCATTTGGAAACCTGTAAATTGATTTAGATCGAGACTCTTGCTGCTTATTTTCATTCGGCTTGCAGCTCCAATGTAGAGGAATTGCAGTGCAGTGATCATATCACATCATTTCCTACAAACGAAATAAATGCAAGATTGTTTACTTTTAATCTATGTGATGGGTCGATTTGGGTTGTGTTATATCTCAAACGGGTAAGATAAAATTTAGATAGAAGGGCAAAATATCATATGGGTTGAATCTTGAAAGTCACAAAGAACATACAATTAGTTATAAAAAATGTAAGAAATGGATTACAATAGCAGGTCAGCCCAACCCAACATAGCCTGTTTCAAACCTACTAAAAAGTGACCCGTTTGAACCTGTAACCAGCTCGTCAAACTTTCGAGTTCTACGGCCAGGATAACCACTTGACTAAAGTCAGTTCAACTGCATTACCCTTTTGTCCATGCTTATCACTCATCATAAACTACTTCCCTAAAGTGAATTCCTTAACGTGCAAGGTTAAATAACTTATTTGCGGACATGCAAGTGAATTCAAACGTGTATAGAGATTGGAACACTGAAAAATTTGGTTTGATTTCAGTTATTGATGAGGATAATGTTAAACTCATAGGAGATAATCTGCTATCAAAAGCAGGACATTTTGGATAACAGGGAGATTATGTATTTTTGTTCACAATAAATATCAAACTCCTGTAGCATACAAATCATAACAAACTCTTGTATTCTTTTTGCACATTCACTTCCCCAGTGTATTAAATGAAATAAGGAGAGATAGGGTCCTGTGGAAGAGGGACAACTGATAGAATGAGTTTATAAAAGGATGAAGTTTTTAGGTTGCGTATATGAAATCGGAGACTTACTGAAGATAAATCAGATGATGATGCTTTGTGTGTGTGTGTGTGTGGTGGTGGTGGTGGGGTGGGGTGGGGGGGTGGGGTGGGGTGGGGGGACGTTATAACAGTTCTCGTTAGATCACTGATGAGTGCTAAAACTAATATATTTTGGGACACCAAATACTACTAGAAGGCCCAGGTCCTGTACTTTTACTTGGAGCAGTAACCAACATTAAATACACAATGTGTAATATTTATCCTGATATAAACCAGGAGAACTTAGCAGCTAAGAAGCACAATTATTAGAATAAACACAAAGTTTAAAAAAACTAACGATTCACAGCTCGAGCACATGATTAACCTTGTTATGGTCTATATATTAGAAGTCAGAAGACATACCTACCCGGTCAAACTGCATCGTCTGATAACAAGAAAGCGATATCACGATTTTAAAGGGACGAGTTCCATCATAAGAAGTTATCATAGCGGGTCCCTGTCACTTTCCCCGTTTTCAGATCCTGCAAAAGCCAAACACAAGTTTTGAAGTTTTACTTTTACTGACTAAACAAAAGCCGACACATAACAAACAAATGATAACGATGCATACATGTGTGTGTGTTTATTTCTTTATTATTATTATTATTTTTTGGGGGGTGCGGGTCAAAACTACAGAAAAAGGAAAAAAGAAGAAAGTAGACTGACCTGGTTGTTTTTCAGGCACAGAAAGATCATGAGCTATCATCTGATGATCACCATGAGTGAGAGAAGAAGCAGTATCTGTAGTAGTAGAACTAGGAGCTGGGAAAGCGAAATCCGAATCATTTGATGTAATATCAGAAGAATTAGAAGTAGTGTCACCATAACTGTCCTTAACAATGAATCCTGAAGTTATACTCGAACTGGATGAAACACGTAGCATACTTTTTAGCTCCGAAAACTGGTCTGACATGCTGTACATCATCCTGAGCCACACTAGATACATATGGCATTAGTTTAAATGATACATTAGACATTCAATCTGTACTTTCACAATCAAATGGGCAATGGTAGAACTTTTGCCTTTTTAGAGTAAAAATAATATAAAGTTTACCGCAAATTCCAATCTAACATTCACCATGAAAGAATAAATAAATGGAATTTTAAAAGATGGAGAAGTAGATAAATAGTCCGTTAAGCGAGTAATACATTTGATGTTATAGTTATGTTTTTTAACAGCAAGATTTAATGTTATATATATACTTGTATAAAAATAAAAAAAATTCAAGACTAACCAGAGAATAATTATTAATGATGAATAATACAGTAATATTACCTATTCAAGGCATCCTGAAGTTGAAGGACTCTTCTTTCCGTTTCTTCTAACTTTTGACGCTTGATTTCGCTTGATTCTAGGGCTTGACTGTACTTTCTTTCACATTCATCAGCTCTTTGTCTCTCAGATTCTGCTAAAGCCTGAATGATGATTTAGAAATTAATTAATGTTGGAGATATGATTAAAAAGGGGGTCAAAGTAAGCTAGTTACAAGTACAGCCACAAGATTGCAGTGGAAATGCAACAAAGTAACTAGAGTATCATTTCTGACTCATTTGCTTATGAATGGGCGATTCGGGTTGGGTTTTATCTCTAAGGGATAAAATAGAGAAAAATGGCTAAACAAGTCACCCAAAAGTTTATTCTTATTACATAAACTCTCTCCTAATTCAAAATGAGACTTATTAGTGAAAGAAAAAAAAATCGTATAAATTTGGAAGAAAGAAAGTGTTTTGAGTCATCTCAGCCCTCCCTGACCCATTTTGACATTTACAAAAAGAATGGCTAAACAAGTCACCCAAAGTTTATTTTTGTTACATAAACTCTCTCCTAATTCAAAATTAGACTTATCAGTGAAAAAAATTATAGTATAAATTTGGAAGAAAAAAAAGTGTTTCGAGTCATCTCAGATTCTCAGCCCTCCCTGACCTGTTTTGACATTTACGAAAAGAATGGTTAAACAAGTCACCCAAAGTTTATTTTTATTACATAAACTCTCCTAATTCAAAATTAGACTTATTAGTGAAAAAAATTATCGTATAAAAGTAGAAGAAAAAAAGTGTTTCGAGTCAGTCAGCCCTCCCTGACCCGTTTTGACATTTATGAAAAGAATGGCTAAACAAGTCACCCAAAATTTATTTTTATTACATAAACTCTCTCCTAATTCAAAATTAGACTTATTAGTGAAAAAAATTATCGTATAAAATTGGAAGAAAAAAAGTGTTTCGAGTCATCTCAGCCCTCCATGACCCGTTTTGACATGTACGAAAAGAGTACCCATTTTGACCTGGCCCGTTTATCATTCCATTCGGCCCATTTTCCCGCCCCTAATTGTGACATAGAAAAATCTAAGGGTGGTGAAGAAACTAAATACTTTATAGGAGACAAACATTACCTTTAAATTTTCCAATTCTGCGGTTAAACTTTCAATCTTTTCAGTATCCTCCACAGAAGCTGTGGCTTTCTTCCCAATAGACAATGCTCCATCAGGTGCTTCCATTGAAAATTCACGTTCCTTGCCAAGCATAGGATCTTCCAACTCACTCTGAAAGATGAGGTAACCATAGGTTTGTCACAACTTATCAGATATATTAATTTTTTATAAAATAATCAATATTACAATCCACACTTGTAGAAACTTTGTGTTCAGTAATTCGATGCTAAACCTGGACCCAGTTATCTAATTTGTCTACATGCCTTTTGATAATTACATAGAGATAAATGTATATGACATGCTTCTTGTATCCCGTTTCTTATGTTCCTTGGCATATCACCTATTTGCTTTTATCATATCACACAAATAGTATTTACTATGTATATATTGTTTCAGATTCTTATAGTAAAAGTACCCTTCTTTCAGTTTCTTCCAACTTTTGACGCATAATATTGATTGATTCAAGAGCTTCAACATGCTTCTTTTCAGATTCATCAGCTCGATGTCTCTCTGATTCTAATAAAGCCTGCAAGTCAATATGTAAAAAAGTGAGTAGTTTACCGATCAGGGGACAAAGAAAAGAAGAATCATGGAGAGAAACAATCACACATCCGATAATCGTGCATTCAAGATCTAAAGAAGTAAAAGAAATCAAACATGTTGCTCAGCGGAATACAACCTTTCAGATTTATACTCACTTCCTAAATTTTATGTCTTTCATAAAAGCATCACTAATTCAATCGAACCATTGGTTACATTTAAAATCAATTTCTATTTCAAGTTAAGCAAATCATGTTTGATGAACAAAACTCCTACTTCAAAATGCAGTAGTGAGAAAATTAGCCTAAATGCTTTGAAACAATCATAAGAATTTCATGTCAAGCTTTTAGTGTATACTTCAGCATTTCACATTTCCGTGTATCCATATATTGATAATAATGCTTATCTATCAAATCAAAGCAGAATCACTAACGTATTACTAAACTATTATCATGCCATTTCTAATAAACTAACATTACCTTAAGATTTTCCACCTCTGAGGTTAATCTTTCAATCTTTCCAGGGTCCTCCACAAGAAGTGGCGAATCTTTCATGACAGACAAAGCTCTATCAGATGCTTCCTTTGCAGTCTCAATTTCCTTGGAAAGCTTTGCTTTATTCACTTCAGTCTACATAATAACGCAACTTCATAATTGTGACTATACAAACACTTGATTTTCATGTTTTCTAAAACAGTCACAGTTACCATTCATATCAGCAGTAATGGTTGTCATCCTAAATTATGTTTGGTTTGCAGTCAGGAACTATGGTATGGGTATGATAGTAGAGTGGAATGGAAATGAGAATCGATTTTAAACCCACCCCCTTTTGGGGTATGGGGAATCACCAGTTTGTGAATACAATTCCTACTTTTAAATCCCATGCCCTCAGACAAGCACCTTGTATCAATCCCATTACCATTACCAAACCCTTGACCCAAACACCCCCTGAAGGCTTCATCCTTGCACATAACTATGAAACTTAAGAAAAAACACTCATTTCCCTCTCACCAGAACATAGTTACTTAAGGCGAATCAAGATCAATTCACATGTTTATTTATCTCACTTATCATGTGTTTTGATATATATCTAACCCATACTTACTTGCAATAAATTATCTCTACAATGTACATATTTGCCATTAGTTTATAGTGGGCTAGAAAAAAGCAGTCATAGTCTTGAAGTTGAAGTACCCTTCTTTCTGCTTCTTGAAGTTGAAGTACACTTCTTTCCGTTTCTTCCAACTTTACACGCATAATTTCAATTGTTTCTAAGGCTTCAGAGAATTTCTTTTCGAATTCATCAGCTCGTCGTCTCTCTGAATCTACTAAGAACTGCATGCCAATAAGTATATTAGATGAGCAATTTACAGATTAGAAGAGGAAGATAGTTTAGGAAAACATATCTATTATATATTAAATCAGAAAATGGACAAAAATGTAGGCAAGTCAACCAAACCTAACTCAGTTTGTTCCAAAAAATTATATGTTTGACCCCAACCACACATCAGAGGTCACTAAGATATTCTTTAAATAAATCAATCTGAACAACCCCATTCTAGTGCATGTGCATCCTCTTATACAAAAAATAAATGGTGGGGAGAGAAAATAATTTTACTTAAACCAACATTACCTTAAGTTTTACCATTTCTGAAGTCAAACTGTCAATCTTTTCTGTTTCCAAAGAAACTGGTCCTTTTTTACCAATAGAAGAAGCTTCATCCCATACTTCAGCTGCATTCTTGTTCTCCTTGGTAAGCAGCCCGTCTTCCACTTCAATCTGCATGATAATTTAATCTTATGTGTCTTAAAATATGAACGCTTTGACTTTGCATGTTTGGCCAATCAATCACAAGGACAATCCACACAAG
This sequence comes from Deinandra increscens subsp. villosa, assembly GCA_039602395.1. Taxonomy (NCBI): domain Eukaryota; kingdom Viridiplantae; phylum Streptophyta; class Magnoliopsida; order Asterales; family Asteraceae; genus Deinandra; species Deinandra increscens. The sequence continues at coordinate 1,626,190 of JBCNJP010000023.1, read as the reverse complement.
TTGTTAGCAGCCTAACACGCAGTATGCATTAAAAAATTTGAGGTTAATTTGGACGTAATTAGTTTATGCTCAACAATTATTTTGATGATTGCCTGCTAATATAAAAAGTTAACCAATATATTGTTCATTATGGTACCTAAATAAGTCTTAATCTCATCACCTGCTGATAATGAAATCTCCCAAAATGGCAAAATGTCCAACTTTTTTATCCTACCTTAACTTATTGTCGGTAATTTTAGTATACAGTTTAGTATTTTACATTACTGCATGTTCACAAGAGATGAAGCTTCATCAGATGCTTCCATTGCAAACTCACGTTCCTCGGCGAGCGACGAGTCTTCCATCTCTGTCTGCATGATAAGGTAATTTTATATTTCGGATTATACGAACAAAATGTCTTTTTATGTTTGTTAAAATATTTAAAACTACAATCCACATTAGCGGACGACTGACAGGTGTTATGTATTCATGTATTTGATGTTAAGCTCAGATGAAGTTATTTATGCATTTAAATGTCCATTTTTAATACCTAACCATATGATAAACTAGTAATGCATATGAGGGAGATAGATATAAGATCACCAATGAAAACTAAAGAACGAATTAAGAAAGTTCAAACTAAAACAAGATTACCTTAAAGTGTGTCACTTCTGGGGTTAGACTGCCGTTCTTTTCATTGTTTTCGACGGAAACTGGAGATTTATGCAATGTAGACGAAGCTTCATCAGATGCTTTCATTGCAGACTCACGTTCATGGATAAGCATTTCGTCCACCAATTTCTGCATGAATAGATAACTTTATATTTCCATTATGAAAACTTGATACATTTCTGTTTGTTAAAAAATAAATCATAACTGCAATCCACACTAGAAGTAACCAAAAATGTACCATGCTTGCAGGAAATTGAGGCTAAAGTCACTAAACTCAGATCCAATTGGTCTAAACACCTACATTTATTTAGATTATCTAACCATGTAATAAATTACTCTATTAATTGAAATTTTATTTCATAGAGGTAGAAAATGGGTGGGTCGAAGAAGCCGGATAACAAACAAAAAAAAGTTCAGGTCACAATGGATTTTTAGACCCGCAACACTTTTATTCCAAAAAAAAACAGATTGTTATGACTATTTAATGTCTCAAATATGATCAAGAAACTGATTATCTCAACACAACTTTTTTCAAGAAAATAATTTATGAGGTTTATGAATTAAAAATACAACATATGTGCCTTTTCACCTGTTTGATACATTTGTCTAGTAAGTTGATCTTTTATTTTACCCGTTTCACATGTTAGAATAAAACATTACCCGTATTGGCCAAGTAACAGAGCTAAATTAACACTTCTACACCACATTTTAGTGGTTTGAATCGGTTTACTCTAAATTTTTGAAGAAAAAAACTTTTACTTAACTACACTACCGTTTGGTTCTCTTTTTCTGGGGTTAAACTGTCATCATTATCAGTGTCCTTCATAGAAACAACGGCTTCTTTCACAATGGACAGAGCTGCATCAGATGCTTCTGTTGCTAACTCACGTTCCTTAACAACAAATGTGTCATTCATGTCGCTCTGCATGATAAAATAAACTTATAAAGAATATGATACTAAACACACCCAATTCTTTAATCAATCAATGATTCCTTTTACATATTAAATAAACATGAAATATACTAGTATAAGTGCCAAAACTGACGCTTCTTTAACACATTTTAGTGGTTTGAATCACTTTACTCGAAATTTTAGAAGAAAATAAATCTATATTTAATCAACATTACCTTTCGGTTCTCTTCTTTTGGGGTTAAACGGTCAATATTGTGAGTTTCCTTCATAGAAACGATGGCTTCTCTCACATTGGCCGAAGCTGCATCAGATGCTTCTGTTGCAGACTCACGTTCCTGCACAATAAATGTGTCATCCAATTCAGTACGCATGACAAAATATTTTTGTATTTAAAATATGAGATTAAGTCATTAAACAGACTCAATTTTTTCCATCACCGTTTCCTTTAGCAATTACGTAAACATGAAAATTAAGTAAAAGGGCCAAAATTGACACTGCTGCACCACATATTAGTGGGTTGAATCAGTTTATTCTGTTAAGAAAAAATTATGTTTAATCAATATCACCTTTTGGTTCTCTTCTTTTGGGGTCATACTGTTAATATTATCAGCATCCCTCATAGAAACAATGGCTTCTTTCGCAATGGGCAAAGCTGTATCATATGTTTCTTTTGCAGACTCGCGTTCCTTAACAATAAGTGTGTCATTCAATTCAGTCTGCATGATAATACAAATTTCTATTTAAGAATATGAGGTTAAAACAGAGCCAAAAAAGCAACTGCCCTTTTGAAGTTGAAGTACCCTTCTTTCAGTTGCTTCCAACTTCATCATTTTGATTGTTTCCTGGACTTCAGCATATTTCTTCTCAGATTGATCAGCTCTTTGTCTCTCTGATTCTAGTAGGGCCTACATGCCAGTAAGTATAGAGGATAAGAAACTTAAAATCATGTGATTAAGACAGAGAAATACCAGATCTGATATTCTTGAATCCAAGGTCTAAATAACTGAAAGAAATTAAAGAGCTTATTTCAAAAAGAATACCACCATATTCTTCACCAAGTGAGAGATACAGCCACATAAATACCCATTCATATTGTTTCATATCACCCTACCTTATATAAAATCAAAATAAAAACCCTCAGTGGTTGGTAGAGGCGCATTGCCTTATTTTAGAGCATTTGGAAATTAAATTCAGTAGATGTGGTCAAGAGCAGCCCTAGTTTAAGTCCCAGAAAAAGAACCACCAGCTCAAAAGCTTTGTCACATTAATAAAGTCTTCCTTTCCCTTAGGAATGATGTACACAACATTGATAGTAATTATAAACCACTTGATAGGACTTGATCCATCAGAATTTCTTTCCCTCTCAAGTACTATATTGCTAGTTTGGTTGCATCGTTCACACATCTCATTCTTATTTACAACAAATTATATCTATAATGTACATATATGCCATAAATTTATGATGAAATAAACAAACGCAATAACAGTCTTGAAGTTTAAGTACCTTTATTTCAGTTTCTTCTGACCTCATTATTTCAATTGTTTCCTGGGCTTTAGCATACTTCTTCTCACATTCTTCAGCTCGGTGTCTCTCTGATTCTAGTAAACCCTGCATGCAAATATGTATATAAGATGTAATTTATGGATCTAGAGAAGAAGAGGGAGAAAATGAGAATGAATGAAGGAGAGAAATCTCAGATTGGATGCACTTCCATCCAAGGTATAAATAGCGAACAGAAATCAAACATCTTGTAGTTTAGACTTTAGAGAATATCAAAATGGATTAAACCAAGCATGTGATATGGCCATGTTACCAACCATTCAGTTTTTTCATATATTTCCTACTTTTTATTTAATCATCATAAAAGCTTTGTTGTTGTGGTAAAAGTGGTCTTTTTGATGATTCACAGTTAAGCGGTCTAGAACCAATGCTCAATCTCTACTATATACATCAACAATGGAAGATGCCACTGATAAAACAAGCACCGAGAGCTCCCATAAGAGATGGCAATTTCGAGTTTTCGATCCATTCATTGAATTGGTCGGCTTGGGATATAATTGAAGGAGTTAACCTTGATTTCAAAATTGAAAGAGGGCTTAGTATGGACGAACGAAAAATACAAGGGGTCATTTTGTGAAAGAGCTTAATTATAGTTTATTTTGTTTAGGTTATTGGGTTTGATTTGGTTACTTAATATAGTTATTTTTTTAGTGGCAAATTTGGATCACTTACTGATCACTGGCCCACCTGATCATCTCCATTCCCAATCAGGAGGACTGGAGGAAACCCACCATAAGTGAGAAAACCCCCTGGCCTAACCTTGAACCCCCTAAATTTTTGTCATACGTTACTTAATTTAGTTATTTGGTTTTCTAGTTTGAGTCTTGGTAGGAGACTTGTTTGGCAAGGTTTCTTTTTACTTTTTAGTATAAATAGGGGTTAGGATCATTTTGGTGGACATAAAGTGTTTCTCCTTAACAAAAAGTCATTTGTTTTGACTCACTATTCAATCCGCCCATTTTGCATCCCCATCTCTCACACTAAGATTATTTTATGTAAGATTGATAAAACCATCTAATGCATCATCGTAACACATAATATTGTGGGGGCAAAAGAGAAGAAAATACATATTAGCCGAAATTACCGTCAATTTTTCCACTTCTGCAGTTAAACTATCAACCTTTTCCACACCAGATCCTTTTGTTGCAAACTCATGTTCCTTGGCACGCAATGTTTCTTCCAATTCAGTCTGCATGAAATATACCATGTATTTCAAGAAACAGAGATTAATACCAGTTTCCAATTAAAATGATTAGATGACCATGTTATAAAGGAAAACAAATGATACAGAATTACTTTCTTGTGTGACCATACTCATGCTATTTACATTATCACTTCAAGTGCTTAACGATTTGAGATATTTGAGGGAAAAAAGAGAGAAGAAAAAAGAACTTAACCAAAAATAACCAGGATAATTCACAAAACTTATTGAATGGCCTCCCTTTGGCTTCTAGGTTAAAATGTCTTAGAATCCATGTTATGTTATTTCTTAAAAAAGTGTTAAGTTTTATTTTCATTCGATTGGTTGGTTATAATTCTATATGAAGATAACAGTTAGTAATTTTAATAGGATATGCTTATTGTTAGGAAAATCTAACCATGGAGTTAGGATGTTTATAGAAGAACTATGCTGACTTTGAATGATAAGTTAAAAGAAGTAAACTGGTTATCATTGGAGAGCCATCTAACTCTGAAACATCAGCCAGCCAATATTTTTGTTATTTTTATCAATAAACATAGTCTGGTCCTATCACAATGCAATACAATTTTATATTTATACATGGAAAGAAACTGAAAATCAGTGCAGAAAATGAAAGATTATCTTTGAAACATACTAATGTTACCTTCAAACGTGTTTCTAGCTCTAAACGCTGTGTGAGCTCTTTCACTTGTTTTTCAAGATTCTTCTTTGCTTCTTTGAGTGCACCATTATCCTTTGCAGCCTATATATGTTAAGGATAAGCAACTAATGCTGTTATGACTAATGCTGCATAATATTTAAATCCAGTGGATTGAAAAAACAATAATGAGTTACTAAAGCATTGCCACCTAAATGTCTTCAGCATCATATGTGGGGTTAGATCAGATTGCTATATCAAGAAAAGTTCTCAATATATTTACTTTGAAAGGTAGAAAATATTGTGCTATTAGGCATAATAGAATAAATTTTTATTGATACTACAAGATAAATACTAGCACCTAATAAACCACCTTTGCATTAAATGAAACATACCGACTTTAATCTACGAAGCTCTCTCCTTGCAACTCTCCCCCTCCATCCACATTGTGTGGCAACTGTTGCCTTTGCCAGTTTCTTATATTGTGTCCGTTCTCTATGACCACGCCATTTGGCCTACAATATCTTACTCATATTAAGGAAATTGTTATCTAAATTTATAAAAAGCATGTCAACATCAGATACCGACTTTTAATTTAGTAGCTGCACGGTGTTGCCTCCTGTATCTGAGTTCATAACGAGCAGCCATTGCTCTCAGACCCGCCTGGATGAGCACAACTGCATGCTTGAGTCTGATGAAGGATGACCTTAATGTGTATCGCCGAAAATTAGTTTGAATTTTAGTTGATACGCTTCTCTTTCTCATATCATCATACATCTTAGAAGCAAGCTTTCCTAGTAGAAATAATCCCAAAAAGATTGTGTAAGGGGGGTAATGACATTAAATACAATACATATTAAGTAAGCAAAATTCAAGAACATGGCATGCATATAAAAAGGGGTTAAGGTCAGTTGGGAGGATTAAAGAAGCTGCAATTTTATTTTGTAATCTAATTTTGTCTCCTTTCCGTGGTTGTTCTCTGTTTTGTTTGGAGGTTAGCGCTTTGCCAGTCTCGTGAATATAATTGCCTTTCAAAGAAAATATGAAAAAGGGGCAATAGTGTCTGAGTGTCTCAATAGCATCAGAAGTGGAAAAGTAGGCAGGTCGAGCCGGTTCGGTAGGTAGTGGATCATTCAGGTTCAGGTTAGAACTCGGATATAGGGGTTCTCCCTTAATGTGCCCTATTGGTTATTAGTATTATTAGTTTATGGCCCACATAGTTAGCCCAGCTTAGTTATCTAGAATGTCCCTAGTCTTGTATATATAGGGGTTCTCCCTTTGTTATAATGCATTCAGTTACTTACCGACTTATAAAGTTACAATTTACCTATTTGACCCTTGAAGGTAAACAACAAAGATCACCCACTTTTAGGTAAATGGATGGAATTGCTATCTCTATTTAGCATGGTCTAGAAGGGAACTGTTTTATGCGACAGTTTACTGAAAAGGCAAACCTCTGCATAAAGTTTGCAAGGCAACTGCAAGATTCGCCATAGCAAGAAAACGCTTTCTAATGATGTAACTTCTTGTCATTCTTTGAATAACAACGATTGCAGAGCTAAGCCTTTCTGTTCTCAGTGCATCTAAAGTAGCCATGTGACCAGCTCTAAGAAAAACTTTTGTATTTCCAATCTGCCAACTCATAAATACACCTTTTGAGTATGGATTATTGTAATGAATGGATGTTAAAGATTACAATGATTAACATTATAAATCTTGCTTGTTGAAAACAATGTACCTGATATCCCCGGATTCCCGCCTTGTCCAGAATCTGTCTACATGCATCATTTCTGTCATGACTGTTGAAAATGGTATGTAAGTAAACCTATGTTTATTAGTTAGGTATTAAAATGAATTTTACTTACTTGGCACGCAAAACCTCTGGAACCAGAAGACCAAATCGATTAACAAAATCAGTGAAAGACTTGTTCGTAGGGTACCCAGCACAGCTGATACGAATAGCTTCTAGAACCCCCTGCATGAAGAGTATAGAATAAATCATTTTGAATATGAGTTCAAGAAATCAAACTAAAGTTCATAAATTGTGTTACTTCGATTTACTTACCCCACAACGTAATTGATGAATGATGTTGACATTCTCAAAAACAGAAGGTTTAAGAAGATTATTTGGCTTCACACATCTAATATAGTGGGGTTGTGTGGAATTCAGAGTTTCCATTAATTGTTGAAGTTGAAGCTGCATTGATTAATAAGAAAACAGACTTGAAATCTTTTACCAAGGATGCTAAGCTATTAAAACCTCAAGCTTTTTTCCTTTTTCTTATATCTTCCTTTTTGCTTCACTTTTTAATCTTTTTTTTGTTACAGCATTTTCTATGTGACGTGTGTGTATCCAGTTAGTTCAGTTAGTAATGTTCAGTTAGAGTTGTTAAATCATGTTATAGGGTAGAAAGTGTCAATCTACTATACTAGAGGGGTTTAGGTGTTTAATATATGAATCTCATAATTGAGATTCATATATCTGCAATTCATTTGAAGAAGCTACCAACGTATCATTTTGAAACCAGTGAACGAACCAAGTGATGGAGAGCAGCGGACCAGACTTCACTATATATATATGGATCAGTTAGTTTGAGAATCAACACACAACCTCATAAGTCATAAGAACACACTTGAACGTACCAAAAAAAAAAACATTTGCGTTTCTCTGAGTCGATTATATAGGGAGGAGATTTTGATCGTGTTTCTAGATTACATTAGCATTCTTGAGTTTATATTATGTAATCTGGATCAAATCTATGCCATAAACGGAGTTTTATTTACTTGATTCATGTTCTTTGTGTTCTTGAGTTTTTGGTAAACTTTCGATCCAATTTCGGTGTACAAATCACTAGATCGGGACAAATCGTGTTTACATTTTTAAAGCAAAATTTTTTTCTTATGGCTTATTACTTTTTTTCTGTGTTTAACTCCCCAAATATCTAACAGAAAACTTACTTTAAAGCGAGAACCAATTGATGAGAACTTTGACGACTTGGTTGCATCCTCGCGTAACGGAGGAAAAAGCCCTGCTACAAAAGAACACTTGGAAGTGCTCAACAAGTCTTGATGTTCAGGAACAAGATAATCTTTATTTTTGTCTAGGAATTGATCAGACTGATAGTGAACCTGAAATTTTAGACAAAACACATGCTTTAAGCCTGGACACATGTCAGTATTGGTGGCAGTTAAAGACCATTTACATGAAACCAGGTTAATTTAGTTGTATACAAATGAAAAGGTTCAAATGGGTCAAACAGTTCAAGAACTGGTCTGGTCTAGCAATAATTACATTGCCATAATCTCCTAAATCATTTATTTAAAAGAAATTATATGAATCTTTTAATAATATAGCTTTTATCATATTTGATACAGAAATTATTTACAAAATCTAAAAAGGGAAGTGTTGGAAGGTTGGCCCAACTCAACCCGACCTGTTTTGACTATTTACACAACCTGTCCGGCCACCTGTTTTTCCGCCTCTAGACTAATGGCCCAGAATCAAACAAAAGAAAAAACATATGTGATTTTGATCAGAACCTCGATTGACACTTTTTACTGACAAAATTGAATTATGAAAGCACAAACCATTGACCCTTTAAATATACTCAATTCAAAACTAAAAGAAAACAAGATCAATCCAATCAAACTAGATATATACTTACCAAATAAACAGATGAACACAAATAATAAACCAATTAGGACTCTTAAAATATAAACAACCGACTCCAAACTTTGAGAGCTGGCCCATTCGGTTTTATGTGAACAACCAGATTAAGTCCAACATAGACCTTAGCAACATTCTTTCTTAGAAGATCATAAAAATTTACACTACCTCTCCAGCATAATGAGCTATGATAAAATCCGAGCGTGCCAACTTTGGTTTAATAAAACGTTTGTGACCTTTGAATGTCTGATAAAGCTTCTGTGAAAATGTATCAGGAGTCGACTTGGGAAACATACTGGAAAAAGAATAAGCCACACATGAGCTAACATGAAGCTTACTCAGCTTGAGAAATAAGAAATAGTATCAAATTATTTGCAGCCAGAATATACCTACAGGTTAACACATAGAATTAAATGAATATAAACACATACGTGTGTGCAGAAATATCATCAAATTTGATAAAAAATATGAATATACACACATAACATTGTTTACCATGCTTCATCTAGTAGAGCAATGATCCCACCAGGTTTCTGAAAATTGAATACAAACATTAGTAATGCATGCTTTTTTGGACTCATATTTTCCTTCCACTAAAAAAATGGTGACATAAAAAGCTTTATTTTTTATACTTCAATGCTTTTCTATGAAAGGATGACTGATTCCTGATCACAGGCCAAATCCTGACAGTACTATCTTGAAGACTGTAAGTTAGAAACCCAGCCAAATTAAATCCTTTTACAAGTACTTCTATAACTATATTGTAGGAACTAAAAGGACAAATTGAGAATTTCATAAATAAATTAGAAATGGAACCTTTTCAATGAGATCTAAAATGTCTTTGTTGTCTACAAACTCAATGTAGCTCCAGTCAATTTCCTCTTTGTTGTATGTATCTTGCTGCATCCTGAAAACATGCTGTTGGAAGGGGACAAATAATATTGAATCAGCTACATGTTCATATATATGATATTAACAATTCTGTGAAAAACTTAGGTCACACCTGATTAAAGTGTTGTTGCAGCTTCTCGTTAGTAAAATTAATACAAAACTGTTCAAAACTGCACAATTTATAAACAGAAAGATGATTTAATCATGAAAATCAACTCAATGTAGAAGCAGTTTGATAAATAATAACTATTCAAAAGCATGAACTTCACCTATTGGTTTTAAAGCTCTCAAAGCCATATATGTCAAGAACGCCAATCAGAGAACTTGACTTTGGATCTTGCCCAATTGACACATTAATTTTATCCACCAACCTGTAAATCAGATAATCATGTACCACTAGATTCTAAAGTAACCAAGCAAGTCGTTTGAATAATTACCCAGATGTAAATTATGTAAATGCAATAGAGGTGGCAATTGGATCTCATTAATTTATGTATCGTCCAATTCAGGTCGCAGTTTTCTCAACTAGGTCAAATAAAAAATTTAGCTAAAAAGAGGCCAAACGGGTTGAAAGCCACCTGAAGCCTATCACACAGCTTCCCAAATCCTTCTATTTATATATTTATATTTATATTATTATTGTAAAAGTGTTGTTTTCGCAGTAACAACTACTCTATTGATTTTTTATTAAAATTTAAACATGAACAAAAAAACTGTTTGCAGGTCTCTCCAATCACAGCCCACTTTGCCCCATACTTCATGACCCATTTCAACCGAAACCTGTCAACCCGATACCCAACATACACATCTTGTCACCTTAAAAATGCACAGTTCAGAGTGTAGAAAACCAGATAAACATGAGCGGTTGAAATTACCAATCAAACAAACGAGAATATAAGGTCTTAGCCAACCCATCCCTGCTGAAAGTTGCACCCTGAGGGTCAAGGCTTCTCTTGATAACTTCTTCTGGAGTAATCATCACACGCTTTAATAATGCATCTTCTAGTGCATGAAGATCACACCTAGACATAGACACATATAAACACACATACATTTACAAACTGAGTTATAATAAAACGAAAACAGAAAGAAACAAGCATATCAAAGCTCTAAACACACATTAGCAGCTCGGCTGTCATCTGAAGATGAAATTTGGATTTATCGTCTTTCAGAATTGCTGAATCAACCTCTTCTGCTTTAGTAAATTCAAGATTACCAAGATGTAGAATTGCCGCAACAATTCTAAATATTGCATCCTGGAAAATAGATATGTTATTGCCAGCTTATTACACACAACAACAAACAAAAAAAACCAACAATTCAGTTTGAAGATGTTACAACCTGTTCCTTTTGGCTAATTCCAACAATATCCATGGCTCTCCTAGTAGCAAGATAATCATGGGCCTCATTTACACCACCAAGCTCATAGCAATTTGATTGATTGAGATAGTGAAAAGATTTGGGGTCTCCCAATTTATATTTCTTAACTTCCTTGAAAGTTATGACAAAAGTTAGTTAACATTCTTTAAGTTATAAGATAAGTATGTAATGCATAAAAGCTACCTCTGGAGGTGCTGCACAAAGGAGATAGAAACAATGATAATTGCGTTCAGGATCAGAAATTTGGCAAACACGAGATCTTTCTAAAAGGTATGTCCGGATGGCCGCCCCAGATATTTTGCCCTTCTTATCAAACTGAAGCTCAACAAATTTTCCAAAACGACTGCAGCATAGAAATGGGTTGATCATGGTATTCTCAGCCACTACCATGTATATTGAATGAATACTAGAGGTGGGCCATTTCAACCCACTTGGTTAAAAAGAAAAGGTAAAAGTGTTTTTGAATGCATTAATCCTTATAAATCGATATACTAATAAGTTAGATTAGTATTGTAATGATATATTTATCTTACTCATATCCAATACATCAAACATTTACAAAATTCAAAGAAAAGGGAACAAAAATGTGTTTGGTTCAATGCATTCCGACCCAAAAAGTAAATTACCCGTTCTGACCAGAACTTGTTTCAACACATTACATAACCCGCCCATTTTTCCACCTCTTACAAGTACCAAGTTTCTTGTAGCATAAACAATTCAGCACCTGGAATTGTTATTTCTAACAGTTTTTGCATTGCCAAATGCTTCCAGAACTGGATTTGACTGCATATATAAATTTCAAGAACATATAGGTTAGCCTGACAAAGCAAAGATAATAACATATTAATCTATACACCTCTGGAGAAATCATGTGCTAGAAGAAAGTGTAACTGACTATTTTCCAACACCAACTAAATATCAAATCAGTTGCATTTAAACTAGATTCAATGTATGATGCACTCCAATGAAAATGTGCCTGACAAACTACCCTAGTAATATCAAATTGCATGCACATTTGGTTCATTTGACCATTTAAAAAGATACAGCAAAGAGTTGAGGTTATTTTGCAATCTTACTTCCAGAACTTGTTGCTCAACTGTTCTTCCTTCGGTGCCCTTATGACCGCCAACATATGCAAGATATCGCATAAGCATTTTAGTAGTTTCAGTCTTACCCGCACCACTTTCACCACTAACCAGAATTGAGTTGTTTTTTCCTCCATGAACCATTTCCCTGGTCCATTTCAAGTAAGCATGTCTACATAATTCTATATGTAATTTGTAAAACACAAAAAATAATGGAATATTACCTGAAAGCAATTTCTGCAATTGCAAATACATGAGGACTTAGAGCCCCAAATTGTGCTCCTTTGTATTTTTCCATCATGTGATCATCATACAAGTGAGGCAAACTTTGAAATGGGTTAACGGCAATGAGGATATTTCCTGTATAAGTCTGCCACAATGTCAGAGTACATTACAATATTATGAGTTGAAACAGCTTCAGACTGAAATGGGTCATGTTTGTTGTTATGGGATGAAATAATAATAGAATAGTATGCAACCGAATTGGTTATTTTCATTAGATTCACAAGTAAATATATACAAGGGGTTTAGCTACAAATTAGAAAGTAAAGCTAAAGGTTAGGACAATCTTTTGCCAGTTATAATTTTATAAATAATTATACAAAATAATATTTAAATAAATCAATTTAGGAGGTTGTATGGATTGAAAATAGACTTTTAGCGACTTTCAGTGGATTTGACTTGTTCCCCTTTCAGCTAACTTTTATGATGCGACCCGTTTGAGATAAAACACAACCCAAATCGACCCATTCCATAAGTAAATAAGTCGAAATTGCCACCTCTAGTATTTTCCTCACCACATTGAATAATAATAGTTAAAAATAAACAAAACTGAAGTTGGACATCCTCTTACATAGATTTTATCTCGTTGATATCTAACAGATAGGTTATGCAACACTCCAGGTTCATGTAAGTAAGAAAGTTTGGTCATGTCATCCACTCCACCATCAGGATAGTCCATCTCTTTGGGGTATACACTTGATAGTTTTACAACAACCTGTAGACATCAAATGGTAATAGTTCAAAGGGAGAAAAAATCATGAGCCTAAACATCTGAGACAAGCATGTGATCAACTTACTTTCTTCCCATCAGTAGTTCGGATTTCAGTTTCTGTTCCATCTATTTTTAACACTTCACCGTCAATCCAAGCCACTGATGAGTTTTCCACCCATACTTGAGAACCAAGGGTGATTTTTTCTGCAGTCTCCTGCATATTTATTCAGAGAGTCGTGAAAATCAAGACAAGAATACACATTCTAACCGTGACAAGTAGACACATTTTTTACCTATATACATATACCAACTTTGGTACTCTGTTGTTGCACCAAGTACAAGTCCATAATGCATATATTGATGGTACAATTAAAGCTCTATGTACAAGTAATTGTTGTTTATTCATCAATAATCTTCAAATTATATATGCAACACATTTAAAATGAATATATTTAGTGTTCGACTGTTCGGTCCTCGCGGCAAAGCGCGGGTTGAAAATCATTTTTATCAGAAAATACAACATACTTTCTAATTGCACCTATCAATGAAACCTGACATAAGAATCATCTACAATCAATATCCATGACTCCATGAGTAAAGCATAACTCAAGGTAAATATTACAGAAATTAATGTTCATCTATTTGCTAAGGGGTAAAAGTAATGCAATGTAATACATATACATAAATAATAGCATACCATTTAAAAATTAAATATGAAGCTCTGTCGCAACAAATTCCTCCATCCTAATCTGAACTCTGAAGGCGAATCTCTCCATCATTAAAATGTGCTTCTAGGCTCTTTTTTCAATATAATGATTGCCGTTCAAAAACAAAATTAAAATGCGCTAGCGTTAACTGACTCACGCCATGAACTATCCCTAATCAACATCAACACAAACTCAATTTCCGTATAATCATCAATTATAGTGAGAAAACCGCTATGAAAAGCACACATACCCCCTGATTTCCAAAATCAACGCCGTTACTCTTCGATTTCTTCCATTTCTCCGCAAATTTCACCTCGCACATCCAAATCGATCTTCCAGGGACTCAAATTTCACCTCGCACATCCAAATCAACCTTCCGCAAACGCGTGAAACAACGAATTGTAAACAGAAATTAGGTTTTCGAATCGAGAACGTGGATCTGGTGTCGGAAAGAGGTGGAGAGATTGAATCCGGCGAATTAACGTCGATGATGAGGAGTTGGATGGCGGATCTGGAAATCGCTATGTGTCGCTTGATCTGTGAGGCATTGTTGTGATTGGAAAGGCTAGGGTTTCGGAGCCGTTTGAATCACTGTAGAAATTCGCCGATTTGTGGGAGCTCCTTGTGGTTATGGTTATGCTCTCTCTGTTTCCGATCCTATGAGTTCGCGCCTTGATGATGATTCGTCATTCGTACATGCTGCCATGCAGAGTTGTGAAACTGTACGTTTGTTTATTAAGTTTTATTTAATATTTTAATGGTAAATTTGGATCATTAGATCAATCATCCATTTGATCATCTCTAATTCTCATTGTGATGAAACTCATTACTTAGGGAGTTGTGAAACTGTAGGTAACATAAAAATGATATTTTTTATAAAAAAAGGTAAACTTCGTTTTTAATCCCTAACGTTTGTACATTTTAACAATTTTAGTCCCAAATTTTCAAAATTCTCAATTTAGTGTCTCACATTTTGGTTACAACGTTAACAACCGTTTAAAGAGTCGTTAGACTGCCTAACATGGTCCCCACGTGAGGGGTATTTTTGTTATTTCTGTTTGTTTTAAAGTATGAGTTAAAACAAACGAAAATGAAAAAAGTAGACCTCATGTGGGAATTGGATTTTAAATAATCATCATTCTTAATTGTTTTGCATTTTTAACCTACATCATTTTTGGTAGTTTTTATCATAGTAGTACTGTTAATCTATTGGGAAATAAAAATGTTTTATTACATCGACAAACAGAGGCTTGATATGTTGTGTAGGTTGAGTGGGAACAAAAAGTTTGAAGTTGGTTGGAATTGTTTTTGGGCCATGTATACTAGAATATGAGACAGTTGAAGTGTAGGAAGTTTTAGATGAATATGAGTAGGATTGATTTTATTTCGAATTTAGTTTTATGTATTATTTTTTTCAATTTTTATTTCGAATTTAGTTTTATGTATTATTTCTTTCAATTTTTATTATCGAATTTAGTTTTATGTTATATTTCATTTCATATATTTTTTATTACAACCCTGGGTATTTACCTGGGTCAGTGGCTAGTGAAATAAAATGAAACAAGTTGGGGTTTACCTGTGTGGGAAGCAGAGATGAAAGAATCGATTAGTTTTTTTGGCATCATTTAGTTTTTTTATGTGAAACAACGGTTATTTTAATGAATTAAAACAATTAGATATTTTTATTTTTGTTGTTTGACCCGGTCCGAACCGAATACCCGACCCGAACATATAACCCAATTGTTAAAACGTAGCAACAACCTAGATTTTTTTTGACCCTTGACTTTCGGCCCATGCGGAACTTTTGGTCAAGCTTCACCCCTGAGTGTCTTAAACATTTAAAAGGTTCCTTCATGGCTCTATCATATATTTCATCCCCATTTCAAACGCATTTAACCACCTCTCAAATCTTAAACCCTTACAAAATATGATTGTATCATATTTCCATCTATCAAGGATGTAGTCATCATGTAGTGTCCATAACAAAGTGAATGCGCAATGTTAACAATATCATTTGTGGGTGATGGGTGCAATGTGGCGTACATGTCTAGTGGACAGCTTAAAGTGTGCGCGTAAAATGATTCATCACCAGTCTACAACGCGGGTGTGGAACTAGGCTGCTGGTGGCACTGATACGCGTGCAAAAGGCTCGTTTATTACTAGTCAAAGACTGTTTTAACTGTCCTGACTCCTTTTAACCATACTCGTTTTAATTCTACTTAATTTGAATTGAGTCATTCATTTATTTACCCCGCTCATTAGAAGCTCTGGACCGTCATATATAATGTGTTACTATTTCATTCGTCGTTGAAAGTTCAAATTAATATATATATTGCAAGCTAGCACAACTAATTTGATTAACGACGGCCTAACGCCGTTAGAATTAGACCCTTTCAATTCTTTTGAATTAAAATATTCATAGTTACGTTCATATGTTGACTGTAGTACCCCTCATTTGAAATATTAACTATCACCATCGATCTAGCTCCCCCCTCCATGCATGCAACCCCATTTAGCCATCTTTTTATATATTTCCACATTTCCACCTAAAAATCCAGTGGCGGAGCTTGAGAGAGATCTCCGAGGGGGCGGGGATCAAAAGATCGACCGATGGGGTGATAATCAATACATCCGAGGGGGCGATACTCCACAAATACAATTTTTTTAACATAAAATCGAGAAAATAGGTAGTTACGGACGGAAAAACCGAGGGGGCGGTCGCCCCCCCCCCCCCCCCGGCCCTAATGAAGCTGCGCCAATGTAAAAATCAATCCGTTAACGGTGTGATGGAGTATGCTGAAACGATTATTTGACATTTTCGACATTTGGCTCTTTTAAGCCTTTTGAAAAAAGTCAAACAACCGTTTAAAAACATCAAAATGCGTTACATTCAAAATTAATCATTTGTAATTTTGTATATATATAAATAACAATAACCGTCGTGTCAACTTTGTAGTATGGGTCAAGACAACCCATCCCATCTGGCGGGTTGTCTTTGACGGTTAATAGTGGGTAAGACTTAAGATTAACACAGTACTATAAGGTACATAGGGTAGTACAAAAAATCTGAATTCGAAACAGAACCCGAATATCATAAAGTTATCATAAAATTCGGAAATCACCGAATTATGAGTCATATACTACTTGAAACAACCTTGAGCGGTTTGAGAAAGTTAAACAACCATTATATATATATATATTATAAATAGTGTAAGATCAAATTACATTTGTCTAAACATACTATATATCCCCATAAGTTTTAAATTAACAAAATGGGGCGAGTAGACATGCATTTTGATAGTCCATGCAAGAACTATAACTTTATGCACATTACTTATTGTGTAGAACTGTAAACATCCATCATTCGATAGATTGTCTACTAAAATAATAAAAGAAATCATCTAATTATACATGTATTTAACAATGAATAATCAATTTAAAGAATGAATTAGCTAGAAGAAAAAATTCAACCAATTGTTGGGAAAAAATGGATTCTTGCAAAGCGTTATTAATCCTACATCTTCATAGCGATCCTTGTATCGATCAGGAATCAATCTTAGTAGCAGGAGTCAAATTCAATGGTTTCGTTCCAGCTACCTTCTTGGAACCGACACAATGGTTGCCACCATTGCCTGTGTTGCTGCATCCGTTTCCCGGAGATGGAACAGAGCTATGTTGTAGAGATGATAACAACAAACTTCCTTTCTTCATCCAGGTTTCTTCAAATTCCCCGTCAAGAAGTCTGTAGGCTCGGTTTTGATCGAAATTTATGAATAGAAGTACAAGCAATGCAATTATGACTAAGTTTTTGGTCTCGGGTCTCATGTTTCTTGTGTGGGTTAATAAGCAATGAATGAATAAGTAAATTTGGTGATGAAGGTACAAAATGTGTAACTCTATTAGGGTTTGATGAATATTTGGATGATGGGAAGATAGTTATTTATAGGTAAAGTAAGGCACACATTTTGTGCCGTTCAAAAAAAAAAAAAGACACCCATTTTGTTTGACTTTGACTTTGATTAATATTTGAACCTACAATTAGCTAAAGGGCTTGAAATTGAATAGGTCGCATGTCGCGTAAAGTGTAATAAAGCTGTTGAACTTTTGTTTTTAAAGAAAAGTATAATTTTTATAATCACATGTAATAAATTAATTAGTTATAAAGTTAAATAAAGAAATGAAAACAATTGATGGGCTATTCCAAAAACATCATTTAATATGTGTAACTTAGTTAGGTGAACTGCACAAATTGGTGGATAACACAACATATTAACATACGTCGATAAAACATTTCAATACTTATTTGGGGAAGTATTATATAGATTTAAAGTTTTAATAAAAGTTTATATTTATATAAAGTAAAAATAATTTTCAAAATTTTGTTAAACGTTGTTACAAAATTACATCTCTAAATTAGTTCCGCCATTAATTGTTTATTCAATTACCTAGCTTTTTTGTATTTGAAAAATAATAATAGTAAGTAATCCAACTCACTATCACAAATCACCATACATTTCTTGTATGAGTTGGATAGTGAATCCAATCAGTGTTTGCCTGACAGAACTCACTAACTCATTACGAGTATACCTCATACTCTTAGTTACTAGTGGTTGAAGTGATACGTTTTCAGAAACAATCAAATGGCTCAAGAACCAATGATAAATCAAAGTCTCAAATAGAACCGAAAGATTAAAGAACAAATGTTTAATATTCAATAAAAATTAACTCTCTTTACAATTGTTCCAATACCTATATATAAGATCTAGAGACAACCTGAAAACTAACTAATTCTAAGAACCCTAAAAAAAGATTGGGAAATCAAGTAATTCGAATTGTTAGAGATAACTAGATATAAGTCAGATGCTCCTACATCATACATGTCGAGTTGGAAAAAGACTCAACCTTGAGTCTTGCACCACGATACTCCTATAACCACGATCATGCCAAAAGTCTACGAGACCATATCTGACTTCGAAAACAACCTCTTTGTCTTCATAGTGACCACGATCATGGTGGACGTCAGCAATTCAGAGATCAGAGTACCTTTGATCGATAGGCTTACGCAACAAACAACTGACCACGATCGTGGTGGTACCTCTCCATTTGCAAGAACTCTTTGATACACTTCATCTTCGCATTTTCTTAGTTTTCTTAGTTTATTTTTAGTAGCTTGTAACACCTTGAAATGATTCCAAATCATCTCAAGTATGTAAGAATCTTGTAACATTGTATAATCTTTTGACTAGTTGTTTGATTTCTATGATGTCTTGCTTCTATATTACACATGTTTGTGCTCTTACAACCATGATTGACTAAATTCTTATATCACTTAGGTGGGGATGGTCTTGAGTGACTCTTAATTTTTATTATGGTTTGGTTTTATAAATAGTCTATAGTTAGTAATCTTAAGCTATAGACTTCTTTAATTCATTGAAGGTGAGCTAGCATATTGAATTAAAGTGTTCATAACTAGTTTGATTAATGACCGGCGTAATGCCGTTTGAATTAGACTCATTCAATTCTTGTTTGAATTAAAATATTCCTAGCTAGTTAGTTACTCATATGTTTCATATGATGACCTTAGCACCCCTCATTTGAAATTTTAACTATCACAAGCTTACTCATTATATAACACATTCGATCTCCCCCCTCCATGCATGCAACCCCACTTAGCCATTTCTTTAAATATATTTCTTGCGCTTGAAGTTTCATAACACACATTAGACAAGAAACCCTAAGTTTAGCCATAGTTACATAAATTGAGTAACACGCTACTGTAAGGGTGTGCTGCTTAATAGATAGGGTTAAAAATCCGTATTCGAAATCAAACCCAAACCCGAATTATCATAAAGTTATCCAAAAATTAGGAAATCACCGAATTATGAGTCATACACAACTTGAAACGACCTATAGCGGTTTGAGAAAGTTAAATAACCATTATATTATAAACAGTATAAGATCATATTACAGACAAATTAAAATTAATCTCCCCATAAGTTTTAAAAAGAATGGGGCGAGTAGACATGCATTTTAATAGTCCATGCAAGAACTATAACTTTATGCACGTTACTTATTGTGTAAAACTACTAAAATAATACAAAAAAGAGCTAATTATACACGTATTTAACAATGAGTAATCAATTAAAGAATGGATCAGCTAGAAGAAAAAAAGTGCAACCAATTGTTGGGAAAAAATGGATTAATTCTTGCAAGGTTATTGATCCTATATCTTCATGGCAATCGCCTCGTATCGATCAGGAATTAATCTTTGTTGCAGGAGTAAAATTCAATGGTTGCGATCCAGCTACCTTCTTGGAACGGACACAATGGTTGCCACCGTTGCCTGTGTTGCTGCATCCGTTTCCTGGTGTTGGAACACTACGATGAGCCTGTAGAGATGATAATAACATGCTTTCGCTCTTCATCCAGGTTTTTTCAAATTCTCCATCAAGAAGTCTGTAGGCTCGGTTTTGATCGAAATTTGTGAATAGAAGTACAAGTAATGCAATTATGACTAAGTTTTTGGTCTCAGGTCTCATGTTTCTTGTGTGGATTAATATGCAATGATCGAAAAGAATGAATAAGTATTAACTTTGGTGATGAAAGATTGAAGGTACAAAATGTGTAAAAGTGTTAGGGTTTGATGAATATTTGGATGATGGGGAGATGGTTATTTATAGGTGTAAGTAAGACACCCATTTTGTTTGACTTTGACTTGGAATAATATTTGAATCAACAAATAGCTAAAGGGCTTGAAATTGAATAGGTCGCATGCGCATAAAGTGTAATTAAGCTGTTTTGAACGTGTTGTTTTTAAAGAAAAATATAATATTATAATCACTTTTTAATTGGTTATAAAGTTAACTATAATCATAATAAATCATAAAAGATTTGTCAAATAATTAAATATAACTAAATAAAAAATATACAAATTATAACAAATAAATAATCCGTAAAAATTAGAGATAATTTTCAAATTGCCGTCAGGTCGAGGTCAGGTCGGATGTTCGTCATACACATCGGGTTGGAAAAAGACTCAGACTCGCATCTTGCACAAGCCTCTTGGTTTAAAAGAAACGCCTTGACCTCTTTTCTTGTTTGACGCAGTAAAGATCCGTGTAATTAGTTCAACTTCAATTCTAGGGTTGTCTGGTCCCGTTGTCTGAAGAAACGGTCTCAGTAATCGTCGGACTCACGTTAAGAAGACAGATCTGGGTTGCGTTAGTGGCTACTTACAGCAACTTATCTATTGAGAGGGTGCAATATCTCATGCATGGGCCAACTTCAGCAAACGCTTAAGGGAGATAAAACGGTGGTTGAGTTTGGCCGGAACTTTAAGATTGTGTGTGATCAACTCAGTGCCCTTCACGGTTCTTCATCACTTACAATAGCTTTCTCCGCTCAAACCAAGATCTCGGGCTTTTAACAAGAGTTCTTTTAATCTTGATATCTCGTGGGTCGGTATAGGCTCCATCACTGCCTTGTCCGGAAAATCTATGAAAAGGAAATCTGCCTTCATAACGAGCACGTGGGTTGCGAATAACTCAATTGTTGCCTTAACTGATGACTATACATACAAAAGGGTCTTGTCTTCCGGTAAGTCATTTGACAACCAAAAACTGTGATACTAAGGTTGCGTTTGGTTGTGGAAAACGTTTTCCAGTTTTCCATTTTCAGTTTTCTAGAAAATGAAATGGGTTTTCCATTTCTAGAAAACACTTGGAAAATTTTGAAAACGCGATCTAACCAAAAGATGTGTTTTCCATTTTCTGGAAAATAGAAAACGGAAATTGGAAAACAATGCAAAACTATTTTCCAAATTTAGTTAAAAGAATGGAAAACTGTATTTTCTGTTTTCTAGGAAATTTTTTTCAGAAAACTATCACTAGAACGCGTTTTCTGTTTTCCATGTTTTCTTAGAAAACAGAAATGGAAAACACCCCATGTTTTCCACAACCAAACGCGCCCTAAATGATGCAGTTATGGAAACAATCAAATGGCTCAAGATCCTTTGATAGATCAAAGTCTCGAATAGAAGATTCAAGAACAAATATTCACTATTCAATAAAAATCCACTATCTTTACTATTAATCATCATTCCTTATTTATAAGATCTAAAGATAAACCATAAAAGTTATCAATCCTAAAAATACTAAAAAAATTAGGAAAACAAATAATTCAAAATAATTAAAGATGTATTATTAATTTTTTTTAGAATTAGGGAAACAAATTAATTAAAAAGGAAAAGACTAGCAAGAAACTAGACGTAAAAAATTACAAAGACATCAAAGGGATGGAAAACCAATCAACCTGAGATAGACATTCAAGTACGATTTCTACCAACTATCCAATGAAAGAAAAAATCTGGACGTCATCAAATATAAAAGATCTTCTGGCAGCGACTGGATTGAAAATCAAATTGTTTCTAAATTTCCAAAGAACCCACCACGAGGTCAAGGCAATGCCTTCAATAATGCTTCTCTTTCAAAGGAAGAGACACATAATGGATGGAATCAACCTCGTCGCTAGAGGATGTATTAAGATGAGGAATAAGAAGCCAACACGAAATCCAACGTCACATATAGAGAAGAAGCAATGGAACAAGAGACAAAAAAGTGATGCGAGTCTTCAATATCTAAACGACAAGTCGGGCAAAGCATAGATGGGATGTCAAGATCCTTGTTTGATAAGTTAAGACGAGTGGGGAGCAATTCAAGAAGAAGGCGCCAAGCATGAATATTGACTTTCCTGGGAACATAGCAATTCCAAATAGTAGCTCTCGAGCTAAAGGGAAGAATGCAAGAGTCAATACATTTCCGAAGTTTTTTAACTTCAAAGTCTTCAGCATCCGAAGAGAGAGACCAAAACCAGTGATCAG
>JBCNJP010000023.1:1403046-1603125 GCA_039602395.1 Deinandra increscens subsp. villosa | reverse complement strand
TAAGGTAGACTCCATGAGAAAAACCAGGTTTATATATATGTAATAAATGGGTTTTCTTTTATTTTCTCTAGAAAAGTGGTTTAATTTTCGTTTAGTATTCACCACACACACATATATTATATCTTAAAACAATATAGTTTTATAGTTTTTTTTTTTAAAAAAAAATGCATGCATGTATGAAGATGTATATAGATAGTTACTTCTATAATTTAAAGAACTCAAAGAAAGAGTGAAAATCAATAGATAAAGCATTTTTAAATTTTATTTTATCTATTTTATTAAAACGGTGTGTACATGTTATATATGTATATAAATATGTAATATTACGCTAATAATATCATTTAGTGGTATATAAAAAGTGTTACTGGAGCGGCACACAAAAAACGACAGTAGAAGTAATATTGTCGCTAAAACCTTTTAACGTTTTGGTGTTTACCGTCGCAAACTTTTAAACCTTTAGTGTCACTTATGTTTTTTCACAATATGTAAATGTAAACTGACTTTTGTGTCACAAATTTCATTTCGGGAAAAACTATTGGTAGTTAAATTAAATATTCATAATACTTTTAGTGGTACATTAACCTACTAAAAAGGCCATGTGAGCAATTCTTTTGAGTTATGTAACTAGACACCCTTTCTAAAAAACATACAGCTTGTTTAGTATTATTTATTTCTTAATTGCTAATTGTTTAGTATTAGTTATTTCTTAATTGCTTGATTTAGTTATAAGTGGGAGCACTATGCGTGGAAGAAATACTTGAGGTTAATTGCAGCTATTCCATTTTATTGTGCAACTTTGGTAAGTAATACAAACAATCCATCTTTCTAGTTTGTGTACATTTTTAAAGGCCTTAGCACAATCTTTTGCAAAAGACCTAATTGTTTCAAAACTTGCTCAAGTTTTTATTTGCATGTTGCAGCTATCTCACCAACACCTTATTCCTTTCCTTTTTACAAAGACCCACAGAAGATAGGGTCGTCCCTGAGAACCTTAAAAAATTTTAGGGCCCAGGAGAAAACGGGCTTTAAAAGAGCCCACGCCCACCTTGCCCTAGCTATGGGTCGTCCTGCTATGCATGATCCCAATATTGTGTGATCAAATTAGTTTCAAGAGGCGGATTAAAATCAGAATTTTCTCTATAAGATTTGTTCTTTAAAATTAGGCATTATGTTTTTATTTGAATTTTTATTGCATGTTTTCAATGTATAAAACTTTGCTAAAATTGCCAAGCCAACCGAATGAAATCATTTTGGTTTAGACCACTAATTCTTTGGTTTTGTAAAATGTCAAATCGTGATAACATCATTTGAACCTAAGTGTGAAGATATAATGCACAGTTTTTTGGTTAAAAATTATGATAAAAATAAATTTATATAGCAACAAAGGCGAAAAAAGAAAATAAAGCATGTGTTTTAAACCCGACCAGGACCTCATGATACAAAATTAAGAAACTAAAGTTCAAAGCCACATAACGTAGAGATTATTTGTTAAAAATCACTATAAATATCTATTAAAATAGAAAAAACTTTGAATTTTTATTTAAAAAACAAGGTACTATTAGAACACGTGACGTCCAAGAAGAAAACTAGGTGGGCTACTGTGAGTCTGTGACACCCCAACCACAACGGCTTCTCGCGGGGTCGTGATTTCATGGTTCATCAATATAAGTTACAATGAGCGACAACTATATGGTTTTGAAAACACACATTTATATAAAAATACATTCAACGGTTACATCAGATAGTTCAAATGTTTCGCTAAAGCGAAATGGTGAAATAATTTTTTTTTGGCAAAACATGACATGCATAACATGGATATCCCAAATGATGAGTCCTAACATGATGACTTAGATGCATGGCATGTATGCGAGTGCCAAGCAAATCAATTACTTGAGAAAACATCCTTAAATGAGTCAACAATAATGTTGGTGAGTTCACATGTTTATACTACAAATGTAAATGATTTATGATGGACCACAATAACTACTTTACATGACATGTGTCGATCAAACACGCTCATAATATTACCATAAGTCATCGGACCAACCCTAACTGAAATGCAATGCCCCCCAATCAAGTTCATCACAAACATGCATGATGTCAAAAATAGGTCAATAATGCACCCATTTTGACTACCGTTCAAAAATAGCGCGCCTAGCAGGTGGAGGTTGTCAAACTTAATAGTACTATCCATGATTACCTCCCTATATCATTATTTAACGGTTTAGTTATGAAGGGACTTATGTCAAAAATAGGTCAATAATGCACCCATTTTGACTACCGTTCAAAAATAGCGCGCCTAGCAGGTGGAGGTTGTCAAACTTAATAGTACTATCCATGATTACCTCCCTATATCATTATTTAACGGTTTAGTTATGAAGGGACTTAACGTGTAAAGCCCAAAACTAACATTTGAGTGCAAAATCTATACTTTAATTAAGCCGAAAAGATAAGTTGTGTGCCAAGGATTTTGAGAAATCGATCTATTCCCGAGGTTTGAAACAATTAACCCAAATCAATCTAAATCGATTTGTATCCGACAGTTAACTGAGTCTTGATCATAACCGATCAATTTGTTATGATTATGATTATGGAGTAGGCCATAACCAACCAATCGGTTATGGTTATGGTTATTTTAAGAATTTACACATTTAACCCTTTTGAAGTCTGGGAAACCGCCCCACTGGTCATGACTGTAAATCAGGGAAGGTAATGCGGTGTAGATTTACCGACTTTGCTAGCTATTAAATTGTGAGTGAATAGAAAAGCCAAGCGTGAAAAAAGGGGGCGAAGCTGACGGCGACCATCACCTTCCCTCTTTTCAAGTCAGGCGAAAAATGGAGAGAAAAGTGATAACACTCACCAAGCTTAGTGTCTTGGCTTAAAATGAAACAAAACTAAATCAAAATTAAACTTTTATACTAAAATAGTTATTTTCATCAAACTACAATTACTAAAAGTGTATTTAACCTGATCTAGTAATTATCTATACTATATTATAATACATTTAAGGAGGATAATAGTGTCTTTTTTATATTAATTTTTAAGATTTCAAGAGGTAAAATGGTCTTTTATGAATTTGACAAATATAATATAAATCTAATTATATAAATAATCAGTTTCATGTTTAATAAAATTCTTAAAATCGCTTTTATTTTATATGATCTAATATTTATTTTATTTACTTTTATACACCTTGAAAAATATATAAAATTTTACCAATTAAATTTTCAAATACTTGACTAGTTTCTATGTTAAGGTATTGTATTTCCTGCCATATATCAAACACCCTTCGGATGATTAGAATAGACAAGGGAGTGAATGATTCATGTTAGCACTTTTGTCTTTAAGGGGTTAAACAGGAATCTCAAAACTCAAAAGTAAGAAAACATAAAGAGAAGCCAATTAATTAAGGGGTTTGGTACTTTGGTTGTGGGATTAAATATTGAAAAACATTTCCTCCTTTTTAAATTCAATAAAACCTATAATAAACACAACTGTAGGCCATCAAGGGAACAATCTGCAATTATTTATTCACTACAATACCATCCATCATCTTCCTCTTCCGTATTTATAAACATGGTGATCATAATGTTCTCACCAACATTAAAAAACTCACACTTCCTTTTAAGTTTTAAACATACTAAGAACTTGTTTTTCATAAAGATTGAATTCTGATGACAGGATCAGGTTCTCCATGTGGTGCTTGCAAGTTTCTAAGAAGAAAATGCATGAAAGGTTGTGTGTTTGCACCTTATTTCTGCCATGAACAAGGTGCTACACATTTTGCAGCCATTCATAGGGTTTTTGGTGCAAGTAATGTTTCTAAGCTTCTTGGTAATCTGCCCCTTTGTGATCGATCCGAAGCTGCGGCTACGATAGCATTTGAGGCTCAAGCTAGGCTTCAAGATCCAATTTATGGATGTGTTTCACATATCTTTGCTCTACAACAACAGGTTTGTATTTTGTGGTTAAAAAGATCTACCTTACGTGATTGGAACTTTTGGGTTGATTAATTTAATTTAATTTTTTTCTAGGAGGGGGAATTTCTATAAATTATAATAATTAGTTCATACAGAAAAATCTTAAAAATGGCTCATGTATAGTGGCGGATCCAGAGATATTTTGAAGGGTTTTACCCGGTGTCCGAATTGAATGTCTCTTAATTGATGTTTGAATTTTCGATTTCGATCGGGTTGGCTCGCGAAAATAAAATTAATAATTTGTCGTTACAACTGGTAAAACAAATAAGGTACAAATAGGCTTTTTGAGATAACCGTGACCACGAAAGACACATCTTTTGAGTATTCAGTGCAAAAGAACGATGAAGCAGTTCTGCGACTTCTTACTCGACCGATAGACACATTTAAAAATAATAAATAAATTAGCACTTAATAGAGTTCAATTACTAACTTTTTTTTGCTCTTCGCTGTGTTTTTATATGCAATATGTATAGATTGATCTTTTGTAAATAAGTTTAAAGATATCGAGGGTCAGTCGAAAAATCATACATTACATCATGTCACCTCTTTTCATGGCTTCATGTGAAAACCCTACTCTAGTTCTTGACTATTCCACTTGAAAGCCTTAAACTTGCTCTTGATTATTCAAATTGAAAGCCCTAATCTTGTTCTTGATTATTCCAATTAGAAGCCCTAATCTTGCTCTTGATTATTCCAATTGAAAGCCCTCATCTTGCTCTTGATTATTGAGCTTCATAACTCCTTATTGAAAACCCTAATCTTGTCCTTGATTGTTTCAACTGAAAACTCATTATATATCAAAATTTCATATGCTTATTGTTGATTTGTTAAACCTTTTTCTTGCACAGGTGGTGAGTTTACAATCCCAATTAGTTTCTTTAAGAGAACAAGCAGCTCAAAGACAACTAAATGTGCCCACATATTCTGATAACATCAACTATCCCAATAATGGAAGACACCCATCTTACCAACAAACACAAGAAATCAAAAACTGGTTTCAACAATCAGAAAATTCATGGACAAGCATGTCTCAAGTTAATCAAAACTCGATGAACAACGACCCTATGAACTTCAAATCTATGACAGACAGTTACAAGAATCCGCTCCTGAAAGAAGAAGATTGTTCGTTTTCGAGTTTTGAAGAAGGCTCAAGTTACTCCATTGAATCTTTGGACATGCAAATAAGTAGCAACCAGCAGCAATGGGGGTTTAGAGACCATGGTGAAGACCTTCAATCAGTTGCTTTTGGCTATAATTACAATTAAATTGATAAAGGAAATCCATCAAGAACACCTTTGGGAATCATACCCTCTATGAAAGATTAATTGATATATATTTATAACGAGTGAATTCATCAAGATTGTCAATTTTGTATTGCTATACTCATCAATCTCAGAGAAATGATGTTTTAAATTGTTGCCTACTTGTTGGTGTAAGCTAACGTAAATTAGTTTATAGGAAACCTGGAAATGCTCACAGATTATTGGTTTAATGCAGCAATCTTTTAAATCCACATCCTCCAGTCATGAGATCTCCAGTCATGAGATGATAATTGGCTGCGTGAAGCTAATAAAGTGAGCGACCGTCTAAGACCTGATTCTTTGGGGCATGATTTTTTTTAAAAAAATATAAATTTTTATAATATTTTCATAGTTTAGGGTTTACTAGTAATTATAGATAAATCAAAGGGGAATAAGATACTAAACTTGAGGGAGGGGCTAATTAAGAACTTTAAAAAAAAGTAGAAAACAAAAGAACACGTCGTTTCTTCGTTCCTGGAAGTCTGGAACAAAAAAAGGCACATGGTAAAGGACTGAGGAGGAAGGTCGATTTCTTTGTTTCATGAAGTTTGGAACCAAGAAAAAGGAAGTCAATTTCTCTGTTCCTTAGGCTATCTGTAGTACCTTCTTGGTGGGGCGTGATACATACCAAAACGCCTAGAACACCGCCCCTGGTCTTTTTGGTAATAAATATGTTACAAATTGGTAATTATCTTTTGTAAATATATGGTTAAAGGCCAACCAGGTTGTTTCACAAAAAAATATATTGTTGTGATATATATATATATATATATATATATATATATATATATATATATATAGGGAGAGGATCATTTGAGAACTAATTGGGTTTGAGAACTAAAAAGAACTAATCTTAGCCACTAGTTTATATATATGGAAAACCCCCCCATGAATTTGAATGCTCCCCCTTGAAAATTAGTGGCCCAAATTGGTTCTCAAAAGTTCTCAAAAAAAAAAGTTCTCATTTGAACCTAACCCTATATATATATATATATATATATATATATATATATATATATATATATATATATATATTTGTGTGTGTTAAGCATTTACTAAAAACTAACTAAACTTATGTTAGGCCTTTAATATTTACTTGGACTTAAATATTAGCTTTGAGTAAATAAAAATGTGTTTTGGGCTTATAAAATATTTTGGGCCTAAAATAAATGTTTAGGCTTTTAGATACAATTTTGGACTTAAAATTTGTTTATTGGGTCAAACCGACCCGAGTTGACCCATAATGAGCCCAAACGATGTTTTCATAACTTTTTGAGTCAAATAATGACAACCGACTCAAAAAAAATAATTCGGTTCTTGAAATCCGACACCAAATGTGAAAAATTATATATATATATATGGTGATGATCATTTGAGAAACCAATTTGATTTGAGAACTAAAAAGAACTAATTTGAGCCACAAGTTTATTTACATGTATCCCCCTCCCATGAATTGTAGTGGTCCCCCCTAAAATTTGTGGTTGAGAGTTAGTTCTCAAAAGTTCTCAAAACAAAAAGTTCTCATTTGAACTTAACCCTATATATATATATATATATATATCATATATATATATATATATAGGGTTGGGGTATTTTGGAACCCACTTTGAGTTGGAGAATCTTTGGAAACCGGTCAAAAACGAGGTTAAAAAAATGTTTTTTTTCCTTAATTTTTTTATGGTGGTTCTTTAGGTTATAAACTACTCTTAAATGAAAAAAAATCAAAAAACCGCCTAGTAGATTTTTTTAAAAAAAATATCAAAAATGTCTAGGTTACACATGTAACTTTTTGCGTAACTGTAAATATACGCATAAAAGTTACAAATGTAACTTTTTTTTTGATATTTTTTAAAAAAAAATCTACTAGGCGGTTTTTTGATTTTTTTTCATTTAAGAGTAGTTTATAACCTAAAGAACCACCATAAAAAAATTAAGAAAAAAAAACATTTTTTTAACCTCGTTTTTGACCGGTTTCCAAAGATTCTCCAACTCGAAGTAGGTTCCAATTATATCTTATATATATATATATATATATATATATATATATATATATATATATATATATACACGGTCGAAACTATTCATCTTAGATAAAGATGGTAATATTACTAATAGAATAATATCAAATGTTGTCTCCATAGAGATATTTGAACCTTTATTAACTGTTATCATTTTATATTTTTTGATTATTAGATGAAATGTTGTGTGTATAGAAATATTTGAACCTTTAGATTAAAGTATGAATATCAGTTTTTACTTAATATTGATCTCTTATTCAACCTGTATACTACACGTTAATTACTAGCCTAGTATGTATGTATATATATATACATATATATATACTAGGTTAGTAACTCATTTAGTATACATGTTGAATAATATAAACATCTATTTTAGTTCATATAAAAATCCATTATAATTTGTGACATAGACAAACAAAATATCTATATTGGTTCATGACATATTTTGTTTAGAATTAAAGAAGCGAATATAACAAATTTTTAGGTGTGAAATAACAGTAACAACCACTTACTCCAATCAAACAAAATTCAAGCATCAATATTACATTCATCATAGCTCTATTTTAAACACCATTTGGATCGTGGTGAAACTTTCACAAATCAGAACCGAAACTCAAAAATAATTTATTATATAACACATGTATAAATCAATCATTATTGTCCAAAATAGTGAAAACCCCATTTTCACTAATTTCCAACAATTCCACTAAATTTTTCCGACAATTCCAATGATTACAAGTGAACTACATAAATATAATACTAGCTATGTCGGACACGTAGAGAGAAAATAATGTGTGGATTAAGAAAGGAAATTAATGAAGTGATAATATGGAGAGGAAATGATGAAAAGATGAGTTCGAGCTTTGAGACGTGCGGTTTTACCATCAGTTGAGGTGAGTTTTTTTTCAGGATTGTATAACATGGATATTCTCGGTTATTTTACTGTTAACGTTTCACAAATGTCACGAGTAACATATTTATCAGATGTAACTTCGAATAACCGGTTTTGATGTTTACTATTAAAAAAAAAAGTTAACGTGCATCCGAGATGGTTTATGTGTGAAAGCTTGCGATTGTCATTAGATCAAAATGCTACAAATAATATATTATATTTTAGTTCCTACATATATCTAGGTCCATTATATCATAATAAACGAATTATAGGAACTAAAATAATATATTTTTATAGAATCAAGATGAGCATGTACTTAACCACTAGGACTTGTCCTAGTGGTTACCCCCTTGGCTCTTAGGGCTTTGGTTACTATGTGACCCAAGTTCTAATCCAAGGGGAGGCAGTTTTACCCCATGTTGTCCCAGGAGGGGGTTTCTGCCAGGAGAAAGCTTCAGGAGGGGGTGTCTTGGTTCTCACGGAGGTCCGAGTAATCGACCTTGGACATAGCCCCGCAAGGGTAGGTTTACACGTGAGACCAAAGTCGCCTGATCGATGCCGTTCCAAAAAAAAAAGATGAGCATGTACTTCATGCACTCGTGCTGTAGTGTTAAAAGAATTAACATAAAGAAATAGTTATCTATTTTTGTGAACTATGAGTTGTCGAGTAACATTATTATTAGAGATGGTATAAAACTGATCAATAAAGTGAGAATAATTGGGTTATGGTAGTAAACCAATGATGTGCAGTCAATCAAGGGGACATCTTGCCGACTTATTAAGCTAAAAAAGTTGCTATTGTTAAAAAAGTTTCACTTAAAAAGGTTAACAATTTCGGGGGTTACATTAGATGAATCTACTTTTATTAACCCCATAAATACAAACATGTGGGACCATTTCTACATATATTTTTTTTGGGTGGGGATAAATGTACCAACATAATATGATAGATATACCAACTTTATCAACTTTTAGTCAAAAAGTATATTAATTATGATCTAATAATTACATGTCTTTTGAATTAAATTATTATATACAATAACAATGTAATAATTACATGTCTTTTTCATTAATAATAATATTAATAGTATTACTAATATCATTAATAATAAATAATATTAATAGTATTACTAATATCATTAACTAGTTTGGGTTGATGGTGGTGGTGTACTTTTAATAAAATTGTGATGTATATATACTAAAATATGAGTGAAAAGATAGTTTATGTACAACTACTAACCATAATATTATAGTTACTAGAAAAAATATGGTTGAATAAATGTTTTTGAAAATTCGTCGTTCATTTTCAAGAAATTGTATATGTGAAGTTACTAGTAGCTTTAAGTTTATCACCAGGGTTTAATAAAAAAATTTAAAAGAAAAAAAAAAGACAAATGTATTGGTACGTGTGAAGTTAAAAAATGTGTGAAGTCAAAAAAAGACAAAAGATAGGATGATGTCAGACTTTGTCAGGAAAAAAATAATTGTGTTGACTTGGTATATTATTTTGGTATATCTATCAACTCCCATTTTTTTTTTCCTTTTTACTACTCTCCATCAACATGTATGCTCATTGTGATGGCTAAATAGTATGTTCCATGATCAGAAAGTTAAAAAGGTTTAGGAGTTTGTCATTGTCATATATTTATCCTAAAAAAATCTAGGAGTTGTTGTTAAAAGAATTATAAATAAAAACAATGGCGTCTTCGAGATTTCAGATATTCAGGACAAGTTTAAAAATATACCCTTATTTGCAAAGAAATTTTTATAATTGACGATAAATGTTATAAAAATATATCACATTCTTTATCATTTATTGGATATCTGATTTTTTTTACATAATATATAAAGAGATTTTTTTTCTTATGCCCCCCTTTCCCCTCTAAAACATATGGCTTTTGCGGGCGTCCACCCTCAAAAGACACCCCTAAAAATAAAAGTTAGCATGTTTTGAACTACATATTTAAGAGGAGAATGCATCTTTAATATGAAATCTCAAACACTATTTTCAATCTTATGATTTTTACAGATGATTGCAGATTGATTAAAATAGGTGATCAGATTAGATAACTCGTTAAAATAGGTTTAGAATGAAGAGCGTTGTTAATTATACTTAATTCTATATCAAAAGATGCAATACATGTTAGGTAGGTTAGGGTCTACCTTTCAATATTTTTTTTTGGATGATATCTTATTTCAAATTATATAAGTAGTTAATGTATTAGTCAATGATCCACAACCCAAGTGGTTGAGGACTTGACACATAATGATATTAAAATGGCGAGGTCTTGTTCGTGAAAAAAAAAATAGGGTTTTCAGGTTGGAGCAGGGGTTTTCTCACCTATAATGGGTTTCCCCTTGATGGTCATCTTCGGATCATATACTTGAGAAATAGAGATGATCGGACCAGTGGTCTGTCAACGATACAAGGATCCAAATTTGTTGAATTGTTGTTCAAAAGAACTTAATGTATTATAAATAAACCTTGTAAGTTAATATGAAAATTTGGGAAAATGTATAGGACACGTTTTATTTGAACTTTTATGAGATCAGATGACCTAACCTACACATATACATCTCAATCAAAATTCAAAGTTGATGAATTTTGAGAAGGTTAGGGAGGGGAAGCGGGATTTGTATATGGTGTTTATTGATCTTGAGATGGTTTACAATAGTGTGTCATGCAGGTTATCTTATTAGTCACGTTAGTAGATGTATTCCTTGAAAGTACATATTCAGTTAACTATATGGGTCTGTATGGTAGTGCTAGGACAAACGTTAATGCTCTAGTGATGGATACATACTTTTTTCTAGGTGGAGGTGAGACTTCACCAAGCGCATTGAGTCCATTCCTTATAAAGTAGTGTTGGATGAGTTACCGAAGTCAATCCTAGCTAGAAGCCATCTCGTGATCGATACATGTTTTTCAGGGACCATATTATGTTTGCGGCCATAAATAAGCATGACGTGAACAAGAAGCTCAAGGACTAGCGAACAATCTTAGAACACAAAGGCTTACACTGGTGCTTTTAGGGATAGATTAGGAGTAGTGCGCATTCTGGATAGTATAAGGGGTTTGAGATGCTATGTGCATATACGAAGGAGGTGGATGATGGAACCCATAAGGAGAGTGAAAACCCTCACATTAGAGGGCAAGAGGAACAAAGCCAAACCAAAACTAACATTGGATGAGAAGATGAGACAAAATCTATTTGACTTGAACCTCTCTGAGGACATGATAAATGATAGAAGTTCTTAAAGACGTCAAATAAATATTTTTTTAATGGGGATAATATAGGCATGGTCTTTGTTGGGCCTCGTAGTTTGGCATAATAAAGTCATAATAATTTAAGCTAAACATTTTTTAAAAACCATCTTATCGACTTTTTAACTTTTTCCAACACAAAAGCTAATTTAAACACTTTTTTTTTAAATTCCTTTTGAAAAAGTTATAAGTCAATAAGTACTTTTAAACAAAAAAAACTTTTGCACTTAAATAAGCAATCCCAAACACCCTCTAAGCATGCATAAAAAATTAATGACTTATTTACATTCAATAACGACCATGGTAGAAACTTATACTTATGTTTGAGATCCATAAACACTTGTTTTTCATTCTATTTAGACCGTTTACTTCGGTAACTTCATCAGACAGTCAGAGCTAATATACGACATATCTACGTTTTAATATACGACGTATATGCGTCTTGTGTAAGGGACATGAGCTAGAGGTGCCCGCCCGTTGGGAGAAGGCTCGTGCACAAGGGCGGGGTCAGAGCAAAGGGTGGAGTCGTTTTGGAAATTTTTTAAGTTTGTTTTTATATTTTGTTTCATATTTATGTGGAGTGGATTTTTATTAGGTCATCAGTGACATATATCATCATATCATGTATGTTAGTGACTTATAAATAATATTTATTTTTTTAATCTAAATCTTCACATGTATTAATTGTGTAGAACAATATAAATATATAAAAGACACCTAAGTTTTTGAATATATGGTTTTTGAATATATGTTCTCACCATGAGTAATTGTAAGAATTTAGAAACTTATCAAGATCCATGCCTTATATTCTTTTTCCAATTCAAATCCAACTAAACTCTTTATACATATATATTTGTTCCACAACATCATATATCTAATCTACATCAGTGATTCAGTTCCTCATCATTCTCACAGCAACTTCATGTAGCTCACCCAAATCACTTTCAGAAACTATCTTCTTGTAAAAAACATGATCATCATCATCATCATGATAGCTTCTGCCTTCAATATTCCCATGAATGGATGTTCCATCTTTTCTGTGATCATTCCACTCCATCAAACTTTGTTGTGATGTGTTGAAGTTCATGAAATTTGCAGCATTCATGCAATTCTGATATGACATCACTCCATCCATGTTCAAGTTTTCAGATTGCTGGCTTTCAAGATTTCTTGAATTGTTGTACCCTTGTGCCACTTGAGCTCTAACTTGCATCAATTGTGCTTGTAAACATGCAACCTAAAGATCCATAACAAATGTTTTTAGTTGGAGGGTCATCATAAGATTTTTTATATTTTTTTCTATGAGACTGAAGAATTAAAAAGTGACGCCGTAAAAAAAAGTTATTCACACCCTTAAAAGTTTTTTAGTTCCGCCCCTGTATATACCTGTTGTTGTAAGGCAAAGATATGAGCAACACATCCATAAACAGGATCTTTGATCCTAGCTTGAGCTTCATAAGCAATAGTGACCACCGCCTCACAACGGTCGGGCTCGGCCACATGGTGCAACAATTTTGAAACATTGCTAGCACCAAACACCTTGTGGATAGCCGCAAATCGAGCCGGGCCTTGTTCGGAGCAGAAATAGGGTGCAAAGATGCAATCAGGAGGGCATTTTCTTCTGAGAAACTTGCATGCACCACAAGGTGATCCAGTTCCTGAGGTGGCTGCCATGGAAGGAGAGTTTGGAAGCTTGTGGTGGTGTGGGTGGAAGATGGGGAAGAAGGGTGCACACGAGGGGGCTAGAAAATGGTGAAAAGGTAGGGGTTTAAAAGGTGGGAATTGAAGACAACCAAGGTTTGAATGTAGGGCTGTAAAGAGGCAAGCAGTAATGGTTCCTTCAATTTTAGAATGCCTTTTTTATTGAAGCTTAGACATTTCCAACATGATACTTTAATATGTTTTATACTTTACTTACCTTTTGGTTTTGCTGTTTTTTATTTGTGACTAGCTATTATTTCTCATCCTTGGTGGCCCTTGTGCTTATCAGGGGTATTGGTGTGTATGGTTTGGTTTGAAACCGTCTAAATTGGTTTTCAGTCCAACTTTGTGATCGGTTTTTTACAATTTAGCATGCGCCTTGAGAGTTTTCAAACCACAATAAACGGTTTGGGTTGCATTATTAAATTTTTTACACAGTACAAAACCAAACCGGACCTTCAAAGTAAATATAATTAGTTTTTACAACAATTAGCTTAGCCTAGTGGTAAAAGTGTATGGCATTTACCATGAGGTTACAAGTTGGGACATGGATTTTCTCACCAATGGTGAGTTTCCTCTTGATAGGGATTGGAGATGATCGGGTGGGTGGTGCAATGTTCCCGACAGTAATTCAAATTTGTCGTTCAATATATATATATATATATATATATATATATATATATATATATATATAATTAGTTTTTATATCTTAATCCTAATAAAGCACTAAAAATTTTGCCACATGTTTTCATTTTAGATGGTCCACATCATCACTGCCACATGTCAAACTCACAATCAATTACAAATTTAGTAAAATAATCAATTAAGACTAATTACCAATTTTGTCCAAATCAAATTTTTATTTAAAATAAATGACAACATTAATGTAGATTTGATAAATTTACTCAATAATTTGCATCTTTTTAAAAATAATAATAATCAACAATTAGTCAATCATAATTTTTTTTAATTTATTAAATCATCATTTATTGTTTTATAATGATTTTATGTCAATCATAATTTTTAAATCTCTAAATCATTTTTTTTATATTTATTTGATATTATGAACCTAAATTCAGCCCGTGTAATACACGGGTTACTAGCCTAGATATATATATATATATATATATATATATATATATATATATATAATTAGTTTTTATATTATATTATATATATACTAGAGTTAGCAGCCGCGCGTTGTCGCGACGATCACGCGGGCACACAAGTACACAACACAAATTAGATATTCATAGACAATAGTGTGAAACTAAACCTAAAACCAAATAAATGTTTTAGGCAAACGATTCATAGATAGTTTAAATTTTATTTAAAGAAACTGGAATAAGTAACGTAAAGTAAATGAAAAGAAAAAATTAGCAAAGATACAACCCAAGGCTCTTTTGCTCATGCTACACACTTTACCAACAAGTACTTTAGTTAAAAGTAGATATATATTGAAAGCTGAGTTGAACTAGGGTTGAACCCGGGTGTAAGTAAAGTAAAGTAAACAAGAAGAAAAATATGTAAAATAATATCTGCAACAGACCAGGGTTGAACCTGGGTGCAACATTCGTCTTCAACCGTTTTGATAAAACCCTACCCGTTTTGAATTTTTATGCATTTTTAGCTTTCGGTTTAATTTAATATTTATCAGAAGAATTACTGATATTTACTAAGCTATACTTTCAAATAATAGTTATGGATGCTTCATAATTATTTCCCAAAATAAAAGATCTAATTGATAAAAAATTTAGATTAATTTATTAGAGAGGGGTTATTGTGAGAAATATTATTTGAGTAAGAAGGATGAGAAGAAATCATAGATCATAGTCATTAGATCCTTAATTAAATGAAGATATATGACCCAAAGTTTTTTTGTGTGGAATTAGAGAGAAAAATAAAAGATGAAAGATCATTTTTGACTTTTTATAAAGTTTCACCAATTTTTTAAACATTCATAACTCTTAGACATGATTTTTTTTTTTAAATTATAATATAAAAACGAACGTTTTTTTAATCTTTAAAATACGTATAATGTTAATATATATTTTGTTTTGGATTTTTTATTTCACCATTAAATTTTCTTTGTTTTTCCTTATTTCGGGAAGGAGGGTGTTGGCAAAAATGATCATGTTTTCTATTTAATCACCAAAATTTGTGCTTCATAATAATCTCTAGAAAATTTTGAAAATAAGTGAAATGGTTTTTTAAGTAGTATTGTTGTATACTATAAACTTTTTGTTTTGCAAATTTACAATATGTAATAATAATATCTAGAAGTTTTCGTAAGATATAAAACAAATGTTTGTATTAAAAGCGTTGCTACAATGCTACCAATTGAAATTTCCTTCCATAAAACAACCCCAAAACAATTATGTTTCAAACAAATCAATAATTGAGAAAGTATAAAAAAAAGTATTATAAATAAACAAATTTCATATCTCTAGATCTCATATAACAAAAAAAAAATTATAATCCCGAAAAAAAGGAGTAGAAAAAAAAATGGGTAAATCGAAGTTGTTTCTGTCATCCAAATTCAACGAAAACATACCTAAACTAATAAACTATTAATAAAATAAGTTGTGCAGAAAAAAGTGTTAGAAACTGGAATACAAAGTAAGATGTAATATTTTTTTTTGCAGCCCTCGTAACGAATGCCCATTTTCTTGAATATTTTGTAAGTTCTCAATTCGAGAATCGCATGCTTTGGTAGTTGATCAATGGAAAGTTCTAAGATTTATAATGAAGTACATTGCCATGTTTTCTATTTTCATACTTGATTTAACAGAAAAATCACAGTGATTTATGTCAATATTTCTAAATAGTTTATATTTATAATAGAGTAAATTAGAGGAACCATCCATGTGGTTTGCTCAAATTTTACTTTTCGTTTTTAGGTTTTAAAAATTACGGCTATAATCTGAAGGTTTGCAACATATTTAGTCCGTGACGTTAATTGTCGTTTGATTTTTCTATTAAGTCAGTGTGAATCGACAATTATACGCTTTCCATTTTATTTAAAAAATCCTCTAACACCATTCTGTCATCGTCGTTGCGACCACCACCACTGTCACCACCGGCGTCATCTCTACCGCCTCTAAATTTATTTTCTATATAAAAGGCTATGAGTATAATTGCCATTTTACACTGACTTAATGAAAAAAACTAACAGCAGCTAGCGTTAGGGACCAAAGGTGTTACAAAAGTGTAAACTTTTGGTCTATAGCTGTAATTTTTAAAACCTAGTGACGAAAGGTGAAATTTGAACAAACTATAAAGATGATTCCCGTAATTTACTCTTTATTGTAATTAACTTTTACGTCAAGGCAATTTAGAAACACTTTAGAATTCTCTCAATGTTGGGACATTTAGTATTGTAAGTAGACAGTAACTTGAAGCCCTATGATATAATCCATTTTATCATCGTCTGTAGATAAATTTCTTGTTTCCTATCGTTAGACTAATCTTGTATAAGCTTTAAAGTAGTAGACTTACAAACCTAAGAGTTTTTGAAATGTTTTTCTCCTTGTTTCCTTATTTGAGTCGAAGAGGTTTTTTATTGATTAAACATGTTAGACTTATAAATAGAGGATCATCGCAAACCTAATCATCACAATTTACTATTATACATTTGTAAACTTTTGTGAATAGTACGTTGAACATTGTTTTCACTGTTGTATGTTTTTAGCGGATTTTTTTTCTTTTTTCTTGGTTTTTATTGTTGTTTTTGTTTTTAATGAGTTCCTTGTTCAGAAATTTGAGAAATTCGCTTTTGATTTCACTACTAAAAAATTAGTAGTTTTCCCACAAATTTTCTCGACTATTTACAACCATATTTTGTCGGTATATGGTTGCTAAAGAACGTTTCCGACAACTTTCCTACAGATTTGTTTGTTAGAAAGCTTCCTTTTTTGGTAGTGTTTTAACATTGAGATCATACGTTTGATACTTTTTCATTCTCTTTAGGTCATTTTAACCGTTTTGTATGTCCGCATATACTCGGTCACAACGTGCAGTAACGCACACTAATCGTCACCTAGTTACAATCAATAAAGAACAAGTTTTGGCTCTATATGTTTTCTTTGATACCTTTAATTCTTTTAGTTGGTATCAGAGTTAAGAATTAACAAATCATAGTTTTTGTGATTGACTAGCCATATATCACAACTTACTCTTGAATGAATGAAGGTAGACATGAATAAGTGCTCAGAGGGTCGTATTGTACAATACGACTCATATCCAAAGAAACGAGTCGTATCGTCCATATGGCTCATATCACTTATGACCCTCGTCTGTTAAAAACTTTTGATTTTTTTTTAATTATTTGGTACGATGTGTTGTTACTTGATATCTGTACCAATTATTTAACGTGACGTAATATTATTCCTTCAAACTTTTTATATAAATTGTTATATGCTATGTTAATTCATTTCAGGAGTATAGAACCCGACTCAACGACATTCCGACATCTTAATTTTATTCGGTGGAACGAGAACACGTCGAATACATAGAATTAAACACTGAAATTAATTAACATTAACGATTTATAGAAAGTTTTAAAAAATAATGTCACGTCAAGTTGGTTCAGATATCAAATAATAATAATATATCGTGCCAGCCAAGTAATTTAATTTTTTTTTTAACATTTTTAACAGATACAAATCAAACAGGCTAATTCGACTCATAACTAATACAGATCGTAAAGACCAATACGACCTATTTCTTTAGATACGTGTCGTATTATACAATACGATCTCGATACAAGGTACTAGGTAGGTCCCTAACAACCTCTATTTAAAACAATAAAACTTAATTTATGATTTAACCAATTTAAATTTATGAAGTGTTCGTGCACAATTATTCCATGTTGGTGGGTACAAGTGGTGGATACATTGATTTTTCAAAGGATGGTGTTTTAAATAATAATTTTCCGCCGAACGCCGCACCTGCGAACTTACCATTTGTCGTTTCTTCACTTATATGCAATAATTTAGACACGTGGACATAAAGTCAAAACTTGTACACGTATTCAACAATTAAAACAATTAAAAATGTTTATTCTTTTTATTTTCTTAACAACAATTTTTTCTAGGAAAATTTCTCAAAATGTTTGTATGACCAAACAATTGCCACACTATATCCATTTGATTTTGATATGGTTAAAATCGATTATATACTATGATCTTAATTTCGACTATACTTGAAAGATAATTATACTTTTACTTCGAACTAATTAAAAAAGACACATGAAAAAAATATCAAGTTAAGGCCAATTATATGGTCGATCAACTACTTACTATGGTTGATTCGACCAAATCAAAGATGCATGAAAATTTGAATTTCCGTTTTCGTATTTCGTTTATGTATTTAGGAGTTTATAGGTTTTCTACGTGGGGACAAGCACGAGGCGGGTCGATCCTTTAAAGTTTTGGGTTTACCCACTTTCCTCTTGGGCCTAGCTGGGCTATCCACCGGTTGGTTGTTGGGTACTTGGGTTGCTGTGGTATTGGTTGTTTTGTATCATCTTTATAATTTTGTTTTTTTTTCCTTTTTTTTTCTTTGTTTTTTAGTTTTCTTTTTTCTTTAATTCATTTTTGGCTTTTGTTTATTTTGGAACTTTACCTAAGCTTAACGAGTGTAGTAAGAGAGTTGGTAATGTAATAGGTTAGTCGTGTAACATAAATATTTATTTTTTATTTTTATCTAAGCTCAACGAGTAACCAGACTTTTAAATTTAACGTTGTTGCGTTGATTTTTTTCCTTTTCAATTTCCTTACGTTGCGTTTTTAATAATACAATTATTTTGTATACATGTATTATCTCAGTGACAACTTGCTGATAATAAAATCTTAGTTTCTTCCAAAAACAAAGATTATTGACCAGGTTATCATTTACGATTCTAAAGACATCTCGTTACCGCATAACGGCCCGTTAGATAATCACTTCGTAACGTCTTGTTATCACTTAACGGTCCATTACCGACCTATTTAAGAAGCCACGTATGTCCATGTGTAAAAATATATACATATTGCTTTAACTGAAATACATATTGTTACTTTGTTACTACATATTACTTTCTTTTTAGTTGAGTATTTTTCTTCTTCTTGTTTTACCTACAAGTATTCAATTCTGAAATCTGACTCTATATTAATTGTATGAAT
The DNA here is from genome assembly GCA_039602395.1 of Deinandra increscens subsp. villosa. Classification (NCBI taxonomy): domain Eukaryota; kingdom Viridiplantae; phylum Streptophyta; class Magnoliopsida; order Asterales; family Asteraceae; genus Deinandra; species Deinandra increscens. Next base: position 1,583,798 of record JBCNJP010000023.1, on the reverse strand, counting down.
TATGATATAATTGTGTAAAAACTTTAAAATAATTTCTTGAACACATTACACACCCAACACAGAATTATACATTTTGGAATATACCTTTGGGCTTCAGCCCATGCAGGGCCGAACTAACCTTAAGCCCAACCTAGTAGGCCCACAACACTTTATGAAACCCGGTTTGATAGCAATCTTGGGCCCTCCTTTGCCAATAGTTTCTAAGGTTAGAGATGTAAAAAAACTGGTTTGGGCCTGCTAAATCGGTTTCAAACCCGAACCCCACCCGACCCAACTTAGTTTTTCAAACTAGTTTCACTTTAATCCGATCCAACCGGATAGGACCAACCGAATTAAGAGAGTTTTTAGGCTACTCCCTTCCCCATTCTAAAAAGTTATATTATATTTCGATGTAAACTTTTTATGACAGTTTCATTTTCTGTTGAATATAAAAGGTTTATGTATCTACTATCTAGCAGTTATTGTTCATTTTCAGATTTGGGTCGTTGCTAACCATCCGTGCAGGCTCCAACCTATAACTTGTAAATATAATGTTGCCAAGTCCACATAATGCGGTCGTTATGAGGTGGAGTGCAGTGCCCACGGATATACCGCAACACCTTTTCACCGTAGTTTTTAGGTTTATGAGACGGTGTAGCACCGTGCAAACACAAACAACATTTGTTCTCTTCTTTATCTCTCTCTTAAATTATAATATTTAAATATTTAAAAAAGTAAACGGTGATCTAAGGTGAAAGAAAAAATAGACAATTCTTATATTGTTAATTTGATACAAAGAAGTTGTTATGAATACTCTTATATATGTAAAAGCTAAAAGAAAATTGCAAAAATTTACAAGAAACCTACGCTCGAAGCACTAAGTGCTTCAAAAATAGTCTCAAGTGAACAGTAGTAATTTGGTGAAGGCCGTATCATAAGTAATGATTTTACCAAATACCTTTGTTTGTTTGCCTTTGTTATTTCTTAAAGATATTTGAAAATGTTTTTTTAACATTCACTATTTTTAGTTGTTTTGTTAAAAATGTATTCTTTTCATGATTCTCTATTTGTGTATTACGTCTAAAGGGTGTAACACACTAACATGTGGAGCCATTTCTTGATTGACGACACAAAATGATGTATACACTCACATGAATTAATGAAGGTCATTCACAGTTGAGTAGCTGATAACCACCCAACATTATTTAATTTTCATTAACGGTTAAAATCACTACGTCATGTCATTTAAAGGTTGAAGAAACAATAATGTTTTTTTTTAATTGTAAAAACATCAATTCAATACAAAATAGTGTATTGAATTTATCTTTTTATACTGGATTTATATTTTTGTAATGGATTCATTTTTTATTGAATTTGTATTTTTTATACTTGATTAGTTTTTTATAGTTTTAGAAACATTGCTTTTATTTTTTATTTGGTCTTGTCCATATTTATATATACATGCAATTTTATATAACTTTTACTCTACAAGTTACTCTAAAAAAGATTTATTAACACTGAGTAAAAAAAATCACATGTAAAAGATTAAATTATTATTATCATTTTTATATGTTTCAATATTTTAGGTTTTTTTCTTTAGTTTTAGCTCACTCAAAACCAAAACCGAACCATAAAATTTAGTTTTGTAAAAAACATAACCAACCCGTTTTGTTATTAGTTTGGGTTCGTTCTTTTTGTTCGGTTTTTTTATTTTATTTTTTCTCACCTCTAAATTACTTGTACAGGACATTCGAAATCTACGTCAACCAATCGAGTTTTATATGATAAAATATTTATATTATCAATATTTTTAGTTATGATTTGATTATACCATTTTTTAATTTTTTATTCTTTAAAAAAAAATAATAAAATAGGCAAAGATTTAAGTAATAAAAGTCCCAAATTGTTAATATATCGTCTTTCATAACGGTGGATGTTCATCCGGTTTTCCCCAACTGGTAAGCAACCGATTTTTTCTTCAATTTTCTTCAATTTTTCTTCATTTTTTTTTGTTAATTCCACCACCGGCTCCGACGAATGTCGCCGGAGATCTGCGTTTCCCCCATACTTTTCCACATCAATTATGAAAATTTTCTAGCTTCATTTGTGATTGTTTTCTGCGATTAAACCCTAACGAAGCTAATTGAGATTGTTACTTTCAACTGATTGCTTGATTTCTGCAGAATCGTAAACTCCGACGGTTTCATCCGCCAACAGATATGAACACTCGAAGGTAGTTATTCTGATTTGTTCTCCACATCTCGATTCGTTATCAAATCATGATTATTCGTATTGTTTGCTGCTTAGATCAGTAATTTCTTCCTACGCACGCAACTGCTAGGGTTCCGTTTTTAGATCCTGGTTACATAAATTAAACATGATTTTACTTGATTCTCGTTGAAATTGAGCTTTAAGCATGTCCTAGATGGCTAGATTTAGTTTATATAGGTTGTTTATATTCTCTGTTGGAATGCCTGAAGCACAGGGATTATTAAGTTAGGACCTTAAATATTTGCTGTTCTTGTTTATTGGAGATGATTTAGCATAGTTTCGTGATTGATCTACTATCGAATTTTGTGGATCTAGGAGTGACTCTGATCTCGGTACCATCGGTCGTTTGGCCGAATGGTTCGATCCCTAAGTCTGTCAGGTTTTCCATCCGACTGCTTGCGGAGATGGTTTTTCGGTTTTTCATGAGAATAGGCTCAACTGGTGTAAACCGTTTTTAGTTGAACATTCCAAGAAAGAAAAAAACTCTGATCTTGGTATTTGGGAATGAGAACACCCCATTCCATGCCCTAGATAAATTCAATCATCAATACAGTTTAAATTCCTGTTTTCGGTTGAAAATATTGCAAATGTTTCTTATGCATTTGTAGCAAGCCGTAATTCATTGCAATCTGGCAACATTACTGTAATGTGTTGTTCTTTTAACTTTGGTGAAGGAATTCATGGTTTGCATACTCTTATTACGTATGGTTTTAGTTTGATAAAATCTTGATTAAATGTACATCAGGCGTATGGTTTTTGTTTGATAAAATCTTGATTAAATGTACATCAGGGATGTTCTGGTTTTTGTTTAATGAAATCTTGATTAAATGTCCATCAGGGATGTTCGTGGAAGCAGATCTGCTTTGTTTGATGACATTGAAGATGGTGGAATAAGGGCCCCTTCTGCTTACTCATCCCATGAAATTGATGAACAGGAGAATGATAGAGCAGTGGATGGGCTTCAAGATAGAGTTCTTATGCTGAAAAGGGTATGAAAGTTCTAACCTTGTGATTATAGTGTCATTTTCATCATGTTTTGTTTGTGTTAAGGAGTTAAGAATATTGCCTCAGTTCAAAATTGCAATTTTTAGAACTTTCTAGTACCATTTCTGATTGAATAGTGTTAGGATGGTATATGTGTGCCAATGAAGAATCAACCCTCTGATTTCAAACTTTTTGGATTTGGTTTCCATTTGTCACCTCCTGGAAGGATCAGCATTCAATTTGAATTGATAAATTCAAGATTTTTATCAAGTTAAACTGACCCGGTTTGTTTCAACAGTTGACAGGTGATATCCATGAAGAAGTGGAGGGTCATAACCGTATGTTGGATAGAATGGTATCTTTGTAATTTTTTTAGTCTTTTGTCTGTATTTTTCTTGAGAAATTAATAGCAATATATGTTCTTCTCATCAGGGGAATGATATGGATTCGTCAAGAGGTATTCTATCAGGAACTATGGATAAATTCAAAACGGTAATGCTTACCTTTTAAAATTCTCTCTTTTAAAACTCAGTTGTATACTCCTCTCTCGAGTCCCAAGTAGTTGGTGGTAGTTTTTGTGGGTCGGGCAAGCTCGGTATTGGGTCAAAACAGGTAAATTTTTTGCATGGGTTGGGATGACTAAAAAATATCTGTTCCCAGAGCTTTATTTTTTTATCCTTTATGGATAATTAGCATCTCAACACATGTTACAAATATACATAACTTCTGAGTAACAATCCACTTTTTCAAATAAATGATTTAGTAGGTTTTATTCAATAAAGCTGCACTTTTTACTTGCTTTTGATCCCTTTCTTTTTTAAGCCAAGTATTTATTTTATTATTATTCTCTATAAATAATAAGCATCTCAACCATGATTAGAAAAATACATTACTTCAATAATTATCAACTTTTTATGAATAAGATGATTTAGTAGGTTTTATGCTTTAAAGCTGCACTTTTACTTATTTTTGATCCATTTCTTTTTGAACCCGAATCGCCTTTGTCGCGCCTCACCTTCGAGACCTCATCGCTTAGTGGGCCTCACGGTTTTAGAACCAAGGTTTTATGCATTAAAGCTACACTTCTACTTACTGGACTTGTTGGAGATGAAACATTATCTCAATGGACCCATCGTAAAATAATCGTTTTGATTTTCGTCTTCAGGTTTTTGAGACGAAATCAAGCCGAAGAATGTTAACTCTGGTGGCATCATTTGTTGTGGGTTTCCTAGTCATATATTATCTCACTCGGTGATTCGGGCTCTTTTTGGACCCGAAACCCGGTAAGTCCTCGGACCCGCTACTCTAGTGAATGTTGGAGGATGTCTTTTGTGTGGACGTTTATGTAAAGAAATCTTGTTGAAATTGAGATTTGTGTGCATGGTTTGCGGAATAACTATCATCCTTAACTGTTTATATACCGCTTCAAGTTGTTTCTCTCTCTTTATTTGATTGTGTACTCTCAAACCTGGTTCTGTATCGTTTCGGCTCGTGAACAGCCCTAGGTGGCAAGGTAATATTCCGCCACTAGACAGACCACTGGTGCTTTTCTTAAATTCGTTGATTTCATTTTATCGTTTGCCTATACAAATAATACATATCGCGATAGTTATAAGGCACGTTGCTACTTCATAGCCTGTTTGGAGTAAAAAACATTAGAAGCATGTTACTATTTTACACTGAAATAAAAGGAGTTGTTTACAAAGCTTTTGATGGTGATTGGGATTTAGATGGACAGAAATTAAGAAATATTTGTTTGGTTGCAAACACACAATTTGGATCTCAATCGAGAGTGTACATGTCATGTGAGCTCACGGCTCGTGGCTCGCCTACTAGGTGTACTAAGTGATACATCTCTTAAATCTTCATGAATCATATTGGATCTTGATTCTTGAAGTCATGTTACTTAATGGGCCATGCTAGGCCTCAATGAACCAATATTGATTTTGATGACCAAGATTGATAGATTTTGAGTCACAACATTAACATTCATAGCCTATTCTCTATCCTTATCCCTATAATTTATATATTTATCATAATTCTTTTCTATCTCTTCCACTCACAACAATAATTAAATAATACTTTTTATACCTTTATCATTACATTTTCTCTCTCTTTAAACCTTAAATTTTACAGTTTCACTAATTTTTTTCTCAAATATAAGGATTCATCAAATTTTTCCTCAAATATTTCTCTTTCCTCTACTCACAACCACTTACAACTACACCTCAAATTTTAAGATTTACACACACCCATTATAAGGAATGGGTTATGATAGGTGTGAATGCTCTTATGTCTTAATAAGTAAAAAGTAGTACATTGTACATATCTTAGCAAATCATATTAGATATTAAGAGTCATGTAATGGACCTTAATGGGTTATGTTAGGTATTAATGAACCTCACCAAGTCACCAAGGTTGGGTCATATTAGACATTATGAGTTATTGTTCCTCTTACATTTTATTTATTTATTGTTTCTTTTGAATGGCTAAATATTACATCTGTCATTTGCAGAATATGAACCCACAACCATTAAGTTGGAAAACCATTATTTTACCACTAAGCTATTGGTGTCTTAGTGAGCTTCCTAAGTCTTAATAACTATGTTAATTAGCTTCTAATGCGCATGATAACCCTTGATAGGGCATATTAGGTCTCAATAAATCAAGATTGGCTTTAATGTCTTTCATTGCCCATAATTGGCCAGGATCGATGTCTATCATAATAAAACAAATTGCTTACACGTCACATTTAAGTTTCTCACACCTCTTTCCATTTTATTTTCCCGCATCTCTTATATTAAATATCAACATTCTCATATTAAATACTACAAATGTTAAATTATTAAATATAAAAAATATAAATATTCTTATTCTAATAATTTTTTAAAATTTAGTAAATTATAGTAAGATTTTAATGATATCTTATCTTAAAATATAATTTTTAATTCTTAAATCTTCATTATTTGTTATTTATAATTTTAAATTTTTATTATTTCTTATCTCATAGGTGCATGCTTAAAATTATTTCTATTATTTCTTATACGTTTATGTTTAAACATATACATGAGCTGAATTTAAGTTTATAATATTAGATAAATACTAAAAAAAGGCATAATTAATATAAAAATTATGATTGACGTAAAATATTTATAAAACATAAAATGATAATTTAATAAATTATAAAATTGATTATGTTTGACAAATTGTTGATTAGTTTCCTTAAAAAGACTAAAATTATTCAGTAATTTATCAAATCTACACTAGTTTTGTCAATTTTTTTAAATGAAAATTTAGTTTGGACAAAATTGGTAATTAGTCTTAAGTGGTAATTTATTAAATTGGTAATTGACTGTGAGTTTGACATGTGATCATGCTGATGTGGACCCCCTAAACATGAGACATGTGATAACCATTTTAGTGTTTTTTTAGGATTAAAGATTTTTTCTTTATCCATTCTCTTTCGTTCTAAGAACGATTCTTCTTATTAGTTTTTTCAATAGTTTAGGAGTAGTTTAAGCATTTATTTTGTAATTATAGTTAATCATCAAAGATCAAAAAGCATTAATTTACAACAACCATTACTTTGTATATGTAGTCCATGTTTTACCATGTTTACCATTCCATGTATGATTAGTCTCGATAAATCTTTATGCATGACCATTCTTGAGCTAGTACCATTCTTGTGTCACTCATAGCGTGAATAGTCTTCTTGTGTCACTCAAGGTGAAATGAAACTTGTAATTATTTAGCTTTAATTCATGGATGCTTAGTTTATCTTGTTTACATTAATGTTTTCAAGCTTCGGTTATTCTCCATTGAATATGAGCATTCTATTTCTTAACCTAAAGTATTGTGTGACTTTGTATGCCTATTTTTTGGTGGTGTGTGACTTATGTATGACTATTTTTTGGTGGTGCTTGCATTGTTGCAAAAGTCGCTAGGCGCTCCCAAGTTGGGCGGATGACTGGGGAGTTGTGAGTATTCGTCCAAATCAAGAGAATACTCGGTTGCCTCGAACGAGTTTTATAACAATGAACTCTTGATTATATATGTTATTGCGTGATTATATCCGAACATTTGTACCTTTGTCTAGATGACACGTGGCACATTCTTGTAGCTTCCTGCTCTTCACAAGAGAAACCATCTTTTGTATGATAATCACCCTCTATGTGTGTGTTATATATATATGTATGTACGTATGTATGTATATATATGTGTATATCCGTGTGCATGTATAAATATATATACATTATTATATGATCAAAAATAAAATAACTTACAACTTAAGTTTTTTTTTAGTCTAACTTAATAAATTATGAAAATGATGTATATCTAATCTAGTTTCCAATAATTTAGTATAAAGTGTAGACTATAGAGATGGTGGTGAGTGGTGACATCTAACCAATAATAACCCTTTATCCCATACTTCTCTATTGTCTTTACACTAAAATATGCACATTTGTCACCATCTTCTCTTCTTCCCAAAACCTTCTTCTTTCATACCCTTTGATTTCACCTGTTGTAGGGACCTCCCTACCCCATAGACACCCTCTCTCTATATATATACACACATAAATATATGTATATGTGTGTGTATAGATAGGACGACCGAATGATGGTTTATCATAGCATAATAGGGGAGTTAGAAGCATGTATGATGAAACTGATACAAAGTGTCTTGTTACCATATAAGGAAAAAGACATTATGAAACTGACTGACAAAAACCCTATAACAATCGTTGGGAACTAGCAAAAGGTGCATCCATGTGTCCACATGCAACCATCATCCCCCTACCCCCCTGCTCTTTCTGTAAATTCAAAACAAATTATTGAAAACCTTTGCATTTCAACATTCTTGTGAATGTAATTCAAACATATATATATATATATATATATATATATATATATTTTAAGTATCTTGGTTGTATTCAGGTGATGAAGAGAAAGTCATTTTGAAGTAGACCAAGGTTCAAAACCCGACAAGGATAATTTATAGTGCAATAGTTTACGGAGTGGTATAGATTTGCCTTAAAAGAATATAATCAAGATTAATTAACATAGATGGTTTAAAATCAAAGTAAAGAACTTATGTTTTAGTATGAGAAACTTATTTATATTAGTCAAGCCTAGCTCCATCCCTGGTCCTGCCACCCATCGCAGCAAAACTCTAAAAGCAATTGTCACGACATCGGTTTGGGAATTTTTGAAAGCCAGAAACGGAAAAGAATTTGAGGGTCGCAACACACATCCAGAAAGATTGTTAGAAGAAATCAAATCGAAGACCTTCCTTCGGCTATCTAACTGGGCCAAAATTTTCAAATCTAGACTGAAATTTTTGAAAACATGATCCGTTGTTGTATTGGTTGTAATTGTTGCTTTTTCTCTGTATTTTTCTTCTCTAGCTTCTTGCTAGCGGTGGTTTTTCAATATATATTCTCTCTTGCTGTTAAAAAACATAAAAATATGATAGGTGGGGTGAGGGTGGGGTGAGGGAAGATATTTATTCTGTATTTTGTATATTGTTAGACATGTGGGTATATGACATAAATATGCCTTCAAAGACATACCATGAAGAGTGCTTTACTTACTCTTTTCCATGAAAAAGATATGGCATCAGATCTCACCTCCAGTACATTCAATAAATGATTCATAGACACTTATGTTTTCTAATCCCCTATTCTAGACTTCTAGTGTTTCCATTGACTCAATGCTACTGAGACAACAGACTTTGAGCATTAAATTTAGTATAATTTGCATGCTACTTTCACTTCAACTCATAGTTTCTTTTTTTCAGTTTTAAAGATTTTATTGTGATACATATTACATATATTTTTACGTCACCTTGAATTGGTTTCAAACATATTAATCTAGAACGTTCAGTAATATTGATCAATGGTCAATGGATTTAACATTTGGCACTTGCAGTATCATATCATCAATCTTTTGAATGTATACTTCAAAGACCAAGCATAATTATATTTTTCATATAAGATTTACCATCAAATGGCAATTTAATATCATCATTTGTAGATCATGGGATCGATCATGTGTCATGTTTTAGCCTTTTAGGAGTTATTTAATCATGGAATCATGGACCATTGCTTAATTCTAGTTTCTAGCTGTTTTTTTCTCTTTATATAATTCATTTTTGTTTTTGTTCTCCGTTATTAAAAGGTTGAGAGTTTAAATTCTACATATTACCGATTGTATTTATAATAGAAAATCTAGAAATTGCTGTAAAAAAATAATTCGATTTCCTTTCTTGTTAAATATTGTCATCCTCTCTAGCCTAATTTATGCTCATATTATCTTTAGAGTTCCAACAATATATACATGATGCTAAGCTTTCATCCTATAAAAGACACGTATAATGATTTAATTAGCTGTTAATTAAAAAATATAGTGCGGAGATTTTCATCCGTCTAGTCTAGAGTTACAGGGTCTCATCTCGAGTTGAGATTTTTACTTTAATTTATTCATGAGTTGTGATTATAAAAGTGTGCCAATCATATATTTTCTCTTTAAATAAATTCATCATAAATTCGTCGTTTTTTATCTTTAATTCTAGTAGTTAAATTTAGAGAAAAAATTTAGATCTTTCCCGGTATTTTTTTGAACTGGGTGAACTTTTATAGGATGTGTCGGTAGCGATTATACATTGATTTTAGATCTTAATTCTAAGCCTGGACTATATTTTTCAATTTTTTTCACATTGTGCTCTTTTGTGATAGTATATTTTATGTGTTGGCTTTGTGTTGTTACTAATCTCTAACTGAAAATTATAAAAAAAATACCGGCAAATTTTTTTATAATTAAAAAGGTAGCTTAAGCTAATTAAAGAATTAAGGTCTGAAAATCAGCAAAGTGTTATGTCGCTACCGACACAACTTAAAAAAATAAAAGAATCACCCATTTTAAAAAGACAGAGAGAGAGAGAGAGAGAGAGAGAGAGGAAAACTGAAAGTTAACAAAAGTTGTCCATTCCTATTTTACCCTTCCAACCTTAATTGTCCATTTGGCACTTTCCTCTACTCTCATCCATCGAATCACAATTTAATAGCTCATATTCATTCTCACCCAACTTAGGCAAATTATTCAATTCATTTTCATTTGAACATTCCCCTATATTTATATATATAGGGAAAAGCGACTCAAACAAACTTCCATTGAACTTATTTCAACGGTGTTGAAACTGACTCGTCGAATACTTATTAGCAGGTTTTTAATAGCTAAAGGCTAAACTCTAAAATCAAACACCGAATCCCAAAAGTTAGATCCTAAAAGCTAATTAAACCCCAAAAAACTAAACCACAAAAGCTAAACCTCGCCTATAGTTAAACAATAAACCATTCTAAAAAATAAAACCCAAAATCGTAAAAGCTAAAAACCTGAAAAAGTTAAACATACTATTAGTTTGACAAGACGGTTTTAATGTCACTGGAATTAGTTCAACCAAAGTCCGTTTGAGACAATGTTTTCCATTTTTTACTATATGTTGATCAACCTCCTCTTATATATATAAAAAAGATTAATTGAATACCATAACTTGAAAACATGATTGAAACTTGTGAATTGTGATGTTTACAAACTTCCCTTAATGTGTGACTTTGTGAACAATACTCCCTTTATTTGTTTTTAAGGATTTGACAATTTCCCCATAACGAAATTATAACTCGAAATTATGACTTTAGATTTGACTACATATATAATATCCTACAAGCAGTGACGTAGGTAAATGATGATGACTACACTCACAAAGTTCGCGTTTAATTTGATTTATATTATTAAATTAGATCTATGTATCGCGTCCATTTTATACATAAAGTTCATTATGATCAACCCTCACTAGTGTATTTCTTTTTACGTGCACTATTCGGCCCCATTTCTTTCATACACTCATCTAAAATTATCAAGTTTTCGTATATTTTATTCGTTAATTGTATTATTTCATGCATAAAAGTGTGAAAAATATATCTATAATTTGGTAAAGAATTCATATGTAAACATTAGCAGAACATTAAATATAACATATATAGGCCATATGACATGATCTGCAGGCTAGCTACTTAAATCCAAGATCATCATTTTCATTAAATCCATGATCATAAGCAAACAGAAGGCCAGGTCTTTTGATGATCTAACAGTACTACATGATCATACGCAGTTAATTAAGAAACAAAATAAACATAAACCCTAATCATAAACCTAATCAGATAGTTAAATCAGGAACATGTACACTACGTACAATTATTTGTTCATGCGATGAAAAAAGGTTTACGATCGGCCGAGTCGAAGCTCCAAATCCAAACCCATCTCAATCTTTTCATCTTTAAGCAGACCCATCTTCTTAAAATTCTCCTTCTTCTTCCAAACCCTGGTTTCAGTTTCTTGATCAAGAAAGTTCCATGCCACCTGTGGTGCATTTGGGGGCATTTTTTGTACTTTCTCTTCAGTGTTTACGCTTAAAGATGGCGCAGAGATATCGAGCGAGAAAAGAGAAGGATGGAATGTGTTGAAGGGTAAGCACATCAAAGATGATGGTGGTGATGAGAAATTAGGGTTAGGGTTAGGGTTTGGGGGGTCAGTAGAGGGTGAAGACTGTCTCAATCTGGCTCTATCTCTTCTGTGGACATTCATGTGACCACCAAGAGCTTGTGCAGAGTTGAACTCTTTCTTGCAAAAGTTGCACACAAAGCTTCTTTGACGCCATGAAGTTCCATCATACCTGTAATCTTTTTCAAAGATGAAGTTGTTATTTTCCCATTTGCTTTTGAACTTGTGATCCATTCTACACACTAAAGAAGACACTCTGGTGAGAGAGTGTGTGAGAGAGAGAGAGGGGGAAGCTTTTGAAGAACTTGAAGTAAAATGAAAAGGCAAGAATGTCTATTTTATGGTGTAAGAGAAACTAAAGTTGATGCAGGCCACTAATATAGAAGGTCTAGGGGTATTTTAATGTAGGTTTTGTAAGCAATTTCAAAATTAAATATGTTATTTGTAGACATATGTTATAAGCTTTAAAAGTTTTGAAATTCATACAAGATAAATATTTGAAATTATAAATGCATGTAAATAACTTAATGTATAAGTTATTGTATGATGACGTATGTTTGGATCGGATTACGTCATACAAATATTCCGACTATACAATTCATGAAACATCGCTTAGACACCTAGTCCAACCTACACCTCTAGGTCAGATAGCATAAAGCTCATAGATCGGCCCACACGTTAGGTCGGATTTCATCATGCATGTCGGTTAGGACCTACTAACCTACTTAGGATGGACCAGACCAAACATGCATAGTCCGGAACGAACATTATTATAGACCAATGCTCAACCACCATGGCTCAGAACTCTCATGTTTCGACCTGACACAAACATGTAATGTTATTGCCTGAAATGTGTAATGTAGTGATCTTGTCAAGACCCTTGGTCTTAGACATGTATTGTGCCTAATTAAGAATAGCATTAAAGACATTACAAAATAAAAGTTGAGGATTATAAATATTCCACACGCACTAGGTATGGATGTCAATCAATTCTAATAAGTCTTTCTCGATTATGCTTATCCCAAACACATATACTTATTCTTATGTCCGAACTTGGTCGTAGGACACACTCTTGTCATGCCCAAGTCTAAAAACGTAACAAACTAAAAATAAAAACAACTATAAACAACCCACATTTTTTAACAATTTCAAAACCTTGATAAGTCTCCTCACGTGCCCCTCACGTTTAATATGAGTAAACAGATCAAAATGCTTCTCACGTGAGGGGACTTAACGAGGTTTTTTAATGGATGTTAAGTAAAAGGACAATGTGCGTGCATAATTTAAAAAAAAAGACACAATCAGTTATTGGTGAATTAAAAGGACACAACCAGTAATTTCATATATTTATAAAGGACAACATCTGTAATTTACTCATCTTAAAAAGGGTTGCTCGTAGCTCTTAGCCGGTCAAATCGTCGTGTGGACGAATAAGGAATTCACAGTCTTTCACTTTTTGTTAGAATTTTTGTCTCACATGTTCAAGTTTCGCTTCTCCGTATCTTTTCGGTATTCGTGATCTGCTTTGTTTGTTTCATTAATCTCGCGAAAATGGATAGAGAATGGAATGGGAGATGTTTGAGATTTATGTGAGAAATTAGTTAATTAATTTTTTTTGAACGGCTAAATCTACACTACTCCTAAGATGATAAATTCCTAAAGAACTCTTTATGTCTGAGATAGAACCCAGGACCTCCTGGTAAGGCAAAACCTTACCACATCCCTTTTAACCACTAGGCCAATAGCTTAATTAGTTGAGTATATATATTTATAACCCAACGCTTAATTAACAAATAAATGCATTAGTTTGGCGGGTAAACTGGTTGGCACCAACTGTTACTTTTGGTAGGTAACTCCGTTATTCATTTGATGAACTGTTTAAGCTTTGAGCGCAACAATTTTCGGCCAACAAAATAATATTAACATAACACCACCAAGAAGGTAGTGGAAAGTTCACACCAAGAGGAAAAAGAGAAAGTACATCAAAGAGAGAAAAAAAGCAAACGAGATAACCTATTACATCATCAAACATGATAGATCAAATATACACTATAGCTCCCATATTAACGCCTTCTTCACCATGATTTTTAAGCCAAAGATAACAAAAAACTTTGATTGCAGCATCATCATCGGATTTTAATGCTGATACATAAACACTCATTGGCTACACTTTCTTATTGTGTTGTCTTGTGTGCTTAACCTCTTGTGAGATTCTTACTTTTACCTTTTATATGCTTCACCTTTTGTGGATGTTTTTCCTTTTGGTTTTCCCCTCATTTCCCCATTTAAGTGTTGATGATGGTGTTTCTTTACTTACTCATAGTTCAACATTAATCATATTAATATACTAAATATTTCCAAGTATACTAAAATAATAAACAGTTTCAAAATAAGACATTTAGTCATGTATATACTATATTCATTAGTAAGTGATTAGTGGAGCAATATTGTCATTTTAAAACCAACATTCCTATTCCAATGTTTTAGTAATTCTTAATGTGTTATTTTTTTTTCAATTTTAGATATTTTAAGTTTTGTAAATTCTTATGTAGTTTAAACATTTATTAAAATCATCAAGCAGTCCGGAGTTTAAGCTTATTAAAACTAACAAAAAGACTATAAATTTATATAAAAACCAACATTATTGTTATGATTATTGTTTTTGTTTGTGGTATTGTTATTTTTATTATTTTGTTTGTGGCCTTGTAAGTAAGTATGAGATCACATCACTCACTTCTTACGGGTTGTATGATTGTACAAACATCCATATCATGCGTCACCTATGAATTTATAACCCTCATTCGCCCATATAACATGGACGAAACACACTTTCAAACAACCCCTATAACGTTTTGAACATTTCATACGGCCCATATAACATGGACGAAACACACTTTCATACAGCCCGTATAACGTTTTGAACATTTCATATGGCCCATATTACATGACGAAACACACTTTCATACCGCCCGTATAATGTTTTGAACATCTCATTACATGACAAAACACACTTTCATAACCGTCATGTGGCTCGTATGACCTTATGGACCGTCTAACATGTTAGTGGTGTCTGGATGGTGTTTTTGTGGTGTCTTGTTAGCTCAACGCTTATATAACCCGTAGGGCTCGAGAAAAAAAAAACATCAATGTTCTCGTGACAACTGTTTAGGTGTCGGATTTTCTGCGCTAAACGTTGATGCTGTAATTATTAATCACCCATTACACAATGGGATCTTTCAGAGTTGCATACAATCTTGTAGCCCAAATTAATACAGAAACAATGTATATAGGCTTACATTGTGAAGAATGGCAAAAAAGATTTCATGCTAATGCATTTGGAAACCTGTAAATTGATTTAGAGACTCTTGCTGCTTATTTTCATTCGGCTTGCAGCTCCAATGTAGAGGAATTGCAGTGCAGTGATCATATCACATCATTTCCTACAAACGAAATAAATGCAAGATTGTTTATTTTTAATTTATGTGATGGGTCGATTTGGGTTGTGTTATATCTCAAATGGGTAAGATAAAATTTAGATAAAAGGGCAAAATATCAAATGGGTTGAAATCTTGAAAGTCACAAAGAACATACAATTAGTTATAAAAAATGTAAGAAATGGATTACAATAGCAGGTCAGCCCAACCCAACATAGCCTGTTTCAAACCTACTAAAAAGTGACCCGTTTGAACCTGTAACCAGCTTGTCAAACTTCCGAGTTCTACGGCCAGGATAACCACTTGACTAAAGTCAGTTCAACTGCATTACCCTTTTGTCCATGCTTATCACTCATCATAAACTACTTCCCTAAAGTGAATTCCTTAACGTGCAAGGTTAAATAACTTATTTGCGGACATGCAAGTGAATTCAAACGTGTATAGAGATTGGAACATTGAAAAATTTGGTTTGATTTCAGTTATTGATGAGGATAATGTTAAACTCATAGGAGATAATCTGCTATCAAAAGCAGGACATTTTGGATAACAGGGAGATTATGTATTTTTGTTCACAATAAATATCAAACTCCTGTAGCATACAAATCATAACAAACTCTTCTATTCTTTTTGCACATTCACTTCCTCAGTGTATTAAATGAAATAAGGAGAGATAGGGTCCTGTGGAAGAAGGACAACTGATAGAATGAGTTTATAAAAGGATGAAGTTTTTAGGTTGCGTATAAGAAATCGGAGACTTACTATAGGTGAATCAGATGTATGCAAACCTTCTACTGTACTAGTGTGTGTGTGTGTGTGTGTGGTGGGGGGGGGGGGGGGGTATTAAACAGTTCTTATTAGATCACTGATGAGTGCTAAAAACTAATACATTTTGGGACACCAAATACTACTAGAACCAGGTCCTGTAACTTTACTTAGAGCAGTAACCAAAGTTAAATACACAATGTGTAATATTTATCCTGATATAAACCAGGAGAACTAGCAGCTAAGAAGCACAATTATTAGAATAAACACAAAATTTAAAAAAACTAACGATTCAGAGCTCGAGCACATGATTAACCATGTTATGGTCTATATATTAGAAGTCAGAAGACATACCTACCCGGTCAAACTGCATCGTCTGATAACAAGAAAGCGATATCACGATTTTAAAAGGGACGAGTTCCATCATAAGAAGTTATCATAGCGGGTCCCTGTCACTTTCCCCGTTTTCAGATCCTGCAAAAACCAAACACATTTTTTTGAAGTTTTACTTTTTCTAACTAAACAAAAGCTGCCACATAACAAACAAATGATAACGATGCATACATGTGTGTGTGTTTATTTCTTTATTATTATTATTTTTTGGGGGGTGCGGGTCAAAACTACAGAAAAAGGAAAAAAAAAAAAAAAACTAGACTGACCTGGTTGTTTTCCAGGCACAGAAAGATCATGAGCTATCATCTGATGATCACCATGAGTGAGAGAAGAAGCAGTATCTGTAGTAGTAGAACTAGGAGCTGGGAAAGCGAAATCCGAATCATTTGATGTCATATCAGAAGAATTAGAAGTAGTGTCACCATAACTGTCCTTAACAATGAATCCTGAAGTTATACTCGAACTGGATGAAACACGTAGCATACTTTTTAGCTCCGAAAACTGGTCTGACATGCTGTACATCATCCTGAGCCACACTAGATACATATGGCATTAGTTTAAATGATACATTAGACATTCAATCTGTACTTTCACAATCAAATGGGCAATGGTAAAACTTTTGCCTTTTTAGAGTAAAAATAATATAAAGTTTACCGCAAATTCCAATCTAACATTCACCATGAAAGAATAAATAAATGGAATTTTAAAAGATGGAGAAGTAGATAAATAGTCCGTTAAGCGAGTAATACATTTGATCTTATAGTATTTTTTTTAACAGCAAGATTTAATGTTATATATATACTTGTATAAAAATAAAAAAAATTCAAGACTAACCAGAGAATAATTATTTATGATGAATAATACAGTAATATTACCTATTCAAGGCATCCTGAAGTTGAAGGACTCTTCTTTCCGTTTCTTCTAACTTTTGACGCTTAATTTCGCTTGATTCTAGGGCTTGACTGTACTTTTTTTCACATTCATCAGCTCTTTGTCTCTCAGATTCTGCTAAAGCCTGAATGATGATTTAGAAATTAATTAATGTTGGAGATATGATTAAAAGGGGGTCAAAGTAAGCTAGTTACAAGTACAGCCACAATATTGCAGTGGAAATGCAACAAAGTAACTAGAGTATCATTTCTAACTCATTTGCTTATGAATGGGCGATTCGGGTTGGGTTTTATCTCTAAGGGACAAAATAGAAAAAAATGGCTAAACAAGTCACCCAAAAGTTTATTCTTATTACATAAACTCTCTCCTAATTCAAAATGAGACTTATTAGTGAAAGAAAAAAAAATCAAATAAATTTGGAAGAAAGAAAGTGTTTTGAGTCATCTCAGCCCTCCCTGACCCATTTTGACATTTACAAAACGAATGGCTAAACAAGTCACCCAAAGTTTATTTTTATTACATAAACTCTCTCCTAATTCAAAATTAGACTTATCAGTGAAAAAAATTATCGTATAAATTTGGAAGAAAAAAAGTGTTTCGAGTCATCTCAGATTCTCAGCCCTCCCTGACCTGTTTTGACATTTACGAAAAGAATGGCTAAACAAGTCACCCAAAGTTTATTTTTATTACATAAACTCTCCTAATTCAAAATTAGACTTATTAGTGAAAAAAATTATCGTATAAAATTGGAAGAAAAAAAGTGTTTCGAGTCAGTCAGCCCTCCCTGACCCGTTTTGACATTTACCACAAGAATGGCTAAACAAGTCACCCAAAATTTATTTTTATTACATAAACTCTCTCCTAATTCAAAATTAGACTTATTAGTGAAAAAAATTATCGTATAAAATTGGAAGAAAAAAAGTGTTTCGAGTCATCTCAGCCCTCCATGACCCGTTTTGACATGTACGAAAAGAGTACCCATTTTGACCTGGCCCGTTTATCATTCCATCCGGCCCATTTTCCCGCCCCTAATTGTGACAGAGAAAAATCTAAGGGTGGTGAAGAAAAGAAATACTTTATAGGAGACAAACATTACCTTTAAATTTTCCAATTCTGCGGTTAAACTTTCAATCTTTTCAGTATCCTCCACAGAAGCTGTGGCTTTCTTCACGATAGACAATGCTCCATCAGGTGCTTCCATTGAAAATTCACGTTCCTTGCCAAGCATAGGATCTTCCAACTCACTCTGAAAGATGAGGTAACCATAGGTTTGTCACAACTTATCAGATATATTAATTTTTTATAAAATAATCAAAATTACAATCCACACTTGTAGAAACTTTGTGTTCAGTAATTCGATGCTAAACCTGGACCCAGTTATTTAATTTGTCTACATGCCTTTTGATGATTACATAGAGATAAATGTATATGACATGCTTCTTGTATCCTATTTCTCATGTTCCTTGGCATATCACCTATTTGCTTTTATCATATCACACAAATACTCAAATAGTATTTACTATGTATATATTGTTTCAGATTCTTATAGTAAAAGTACCCTTCTTTCAGTTTCTTCCAACTTTCGACGCATAATATTGATTGATTCAAGAGCTTCAACATGCTTCTTTTCAGATTCATCAGCTCGATGTCTCTCTGATTCTAATAAAGCCTGCAAGTCAATATGTAAAAAAGTGAGTAGTTTACCGATCAAGGGACAAAGAAAAAAAGAATCATCGAGAGAAACAATCACACATCGGATAATCGTGCATTCAAGATCTAAAGAAGTAAAAGAAATCAAACATGTTGCTCAGCGGAAGACAACCTTTCAGATTTATACTCACTTCCTATCTTTTATTTTTCTTTCATAAAAGCATCACTAATTCAATCGAACCATTGGTTACATTTAAAATCAATTTCTATTTCAAGTTAAGCAAATCATGTTTGATGAACAAAACTCCTACTTCAAAATGCAGTAGTGAGAAAATTAGCCTAAATGCTTTGAAACAATCATAAGAATTTCATGTCAAGCTTTTAGTGTATACTTCAGCATTTCACATTTCTGTGTATCCATATATTGATAATAATGCTTATCTATCAAATCAAAGCAGAATCACTAATGTATTATTAAACTATTATCATGCCATTTTTAATAAACTAACATTACCTTAAGATTTTCCACCTCTGAGGTTAATCTTTCAACCTTTCCAGGGTCCTCCACAAGAAGTGGCGAATCTTTCATGACAGACAAAGCTCTATCAGATGCTTCCTTTGCAGTCTCAATTTCCTTGGAAAGCTTTGCTTTATTCACTTCAGTCTACATAATAACGCAACTTCATAATTGTGACTATACAAACACTTGATTTTCATGTTTTCTAAAACAGTCACAGTTACCATTCATATCAGCAGTAATGGTTGTCATCCTAAATTATGTTTGGTTTGCAGTCAGGAACTATGGTATGGGTATGATAGTAGAGTGGAATGGAAATGAGAATCGATTTTAAACCCACCCCCTTTTGGGGTATGGGGAATCACCAGTTTGTGAATACAGTTCCTACTTTTTAATCCCATGCCCTCAGACAAGCACCTTGTATCAATCCCATTACCATTACCAAACCCTTGACCCAAACACCCCCTGAAGGCTTCATCCTTGCACATAACTATGAAACTTAAGAAAAAACACTCAGTTCCCTCTCACCAGAACATTGTTACTTAAGGCGAATCAAGATCAATTCACATGTTTATTTATCTCACTTATCATGTGTTTTGATATATATCTAACCCTTACTTACTTGCAATAAATTATCTCTACAATGTACATATTTGCCACTAGTTTATAGTGGGCTAGAAAAAAGCAGTCATAGTCTTGAAGTTGAAGTACCCTTCTTTCTGCTTCTTGAAGTTGAAGTACACTTCTTTCCGTTTCTTCCAACTTTACACGCATAATTTCAATTGTTTCTAAGGCTTCAGAGAATTTCTTTTCGAATTCATCAGCTCGTCGTCTCTCTGAATCTACTAAGAACTGCATGCCAATAAGTATATTAGATGAGCAATTTACAGATAAGAAGAATAAGATAGTTTAGGAAAACATATCTAATATATTAAATCAGAAAACGGACAAAAATGTAGGCAAGTCAACCAAACCTAACTCAGTTTGTTCCAAAAAATTATACGTTTGACCCCAACCACACATCAGAGGTCACTAAGATATTCTTTACATAAATCAATCTGAACAACCCCATTCTAGTGCATGTGCATCCTCTTATACAAAAAATAAATGGTGGGGAGGTAAAATAATTTTACTTAAACCAACATTACCTTAAGTTTTACCATTTCTGAAGTCAAACTGTCAATCTTTTCTGTTTCCAAAGAAACTGGTCCTTTTTTACCAATAGAAGAAGCTTCATCCCATACTTCAGCTGCATTCTTGTTCTCCTTGGTAAGCAGCCCGTCTTCCATTTCAATCTGCATTTAATCTTATGTGTCTTAAAATATGAGCGCTTTGACTTTGCATGTTTGGCCAATCAATCACAAGGAAAATCCACACAAGTTGTTAGCAGCCTAACAAGTAGTATGCAATAAAAATTTTGAGGTTAATTTGGATGCAATTAGTTTATGCTCAACAATTACTTTGATGATAGCCTGCTAATATAAAAGTTCACCAAAATATTGTTCATTATGGCACCTAAATAAGTCTTAATCTCATCACCTGCTGATAATGAAATCTCCCAAAAATGGCAAAAATGTCCAACTTTTTTGTCCTACCTTAACTTATTGTCAGTAATTTTAGTATATAGTTTAGTATTTTACATTACTGCATGTTCACAAGAGATGAAGCTTCATCAGATGCTTCCATTGCAAACTCACGTTCCTCGGCGAGCGACGAGTCTTCCATCTCTGTCTGCATGATAAGGTAATTTTATATTTCGGATTATACGAACAAAATGTCTTTTTATGTTTGTTAAAATATTCAAAACTACAATCCACATTAGCGGACGACTGACATGTGTTATGTATTCATGTATTTGATGTTAAGCTCAGATGAAGTTATTTATGCACTTAAACGTCCGTTTTTAATACCTAACCATGTGATAAACTAGTAATGCAAATGAGGGAGATAGATATAAGATCACCAATGAAAACTAAAGAACGAATTAAGAAAGTTCAAACAGAACGAATTAAGAAAGTTCAAACTAAAACAAGATTACCTTAGAGTGCGTCACTTCTGGGGTTAGACGGCCGTTCTTTTCATTGTTTTCCACAGAAACTGGGGATTTATGCAATGTAGACGAAGCTTCATCAGATGCTTTCACTGCAGACTCACGTTCGTGGATAAGCAATTCGTCCACCAATTTCTGCATGAAAAGATAACTTTATATTTCCATTATGAAAACTTATACATTTCTGTTTGTTAAAAAAAAATCATAACTGCAATCCACACTAGAAGTAACCAAAAATGTACCATGCTTGCAGGAAATTGAGACTAAAGTCACTAAACTCAGATCCAAATATCCAATTGGTCTAAACACCTACATGTATTTAGATTATCTAACCATGTAAAAAATTACTCTATTAATTGAAATTTTATTTCATAGAGGTAGAAAATGGGTGGGTCGAAGAAGCCGGATAACAGACAAAAAAAGGTTCAGGTCACAATGGGTTATATATTTACAGGTCATAATGGGTTATAATTTTACAGGTCATAATGGGTTATATTTTTACAAGTAGTAATGGGTGTTTTTAATCCCGCAACATTTTTATTCAAAAGAAAAACAGATTGTTATGACTATTTAATGTCTCAAATATGATCAAGAAACTGATTATCTCAACACAGCTTTTTTCAAGAAAATAATTTATGAGGTTTATGAATTAGAAATACAACATATGTGCCTTTTCACCTGTTTGATACATTTGTCTAGTAAGTTGATCTTTTATTTTACCTGTTTCACATGTTAGAATAAAACATTACCCGTATTGGCCAAGTAACAGAGCTAAATTAACACTTCTACACCACATTTTAGTGGTTTGAATCGGTTTACTCTAAATTTTTTAAGAAAACAACTTATACTTAACTACATTACCGTTTGGTTCTCTTTTTCTGGGGTTAAACTGTCATCATTATCAGTGTCTTTCATAGAAACAACGGCTTCTTTCACAATGGACAGAGCTGCATCAGATGCTTCTGTTGCTAACTCACGTTCCTTAATAACAAATGTGTCATTCACCTCGCTCTGCATGATATAATAAACTTATAAAGAATATGATACTAAACACACCCAATTCTTTAATCAATCAATATTTCATTTTACATATTAATTAAACATGAAATATACTAGTATAAGGGCCAATACTGGCACTTCTTTAACACATTTTAGTGGTTTGAATCAGTTTACTCGAAATTTTAGAAGAAAATAAATCTATATTTAATCAACATTACCTTTCGGTTCTCTTCTTTTGGGGTTAAACGGTCAATATTATGAGTTTCCTTCATAGAAACGATGGCTTCTCTCACATTGGCCGAAGCTACACCAGATGCTTCTGTTGCAGACTCACGTTCCTGCGCAATAAATATGTCATCCAATTCAGTACGCATGACAAAATATTTTTGAATTTAAAATATGAGATTAAACAGACTCGATTTTTTCCATCACCATTTCCTTTAACAATTACGTAAACATGAAAATTAAGTAAAAGGGCCAAAATTGACACTGCTGCACCACATATTAGTGGGTTGAATCAGTTTATTCTGTTAAGAAAAAATTATATTTAATCAATATCACCTTTTGGTTTTCTTCTTTTGGGGTCATACTGTTAATATTATCAGCATCCCTCATAGAAACAATGGCTTCTTTCGCAATGGGCAAAGCTGCATCATATGCTTCTTTTGCAGACTCACGTTCCTTAACAATAAGTGTGTCATTAACTTCGGTCTGCATGATTAAAAATAAATTTCTATTTAAGAATATGAGGTTAAAACAGAGCCAAAAAAGCAACTTCACTTTTGAAGTTGAAGTACCCTTCTTTCAGTTTCTTCCAACTTCATCATTTTGATTGTTTCCTGGACTTCAGCATACTTCTTCTCAGATTGATCAGCTCTTTGTCTCTCTGATTCTAGTAGGGCCTACATGCCAGTAAGTATAGAAGATAAGAAACTTAAAATCAAGCGATTAAGACAGAGAAATACCAGATATGATATTGTTGAATCCAAGGTCTAAATAATTGAAAGAAATTAAAGAGCTTATTTCAAAAAGAATACCGCCATATTCTTCACCAAGTGAGAGATACAGCCACGTAAATACCCATTCATATAGTTTCGTATCACCCTACCTTATATAAAATCAAAATAAAAACCCTCAGTGGTTGGTAGAGGCGCATTGCCTTATTTCAGAGGCATTTGGAAATTAAATACAGTAGATGTGGTCAAGAGCAGCCCTAGTTTAAGTCCCAGAAAAAGAACCACCAGCTCAAAAGCTTTGTCACATTCATAAAGTCTTCCTTTGCCTTAGGAATGATGTACACAACATTGATAGTATTTATAAACCACTTGATAGGACTTGATCCATCAGAATTTCGTTCCCTCTCAAGTACTATATTGCTAGTTTGGGTTGCATCACTCACACATCTCATTCTTATTTACAACAAATTATATCTACAATGTACATATATGCCATAAATTTATGATGAAATAAACAAAGGCAATAACAGTCTTGAAGTTTAAGTACCTTTATTTCAGTTTCTTCTGACCTCATTATTTCAATTGTTTCCTGGGCTTTAGCATACTTCTTCTCACATTCTTCAGCTCGGTGTCTCTCTGATTCTAGTAAACCCTGCATGCAAATAAGTATATAAGATGTAATTTATGGATCTAGAGAAGAAGAGGGAGAAAATGAGAATGAATGGAGGAGAGAAATCTCAGATTGGATGCACTTCCATCCAAGGTGTAAATAGCTAACAGATATCAAACATCTTGTAGTTTAGACTTTAGAGAATATCAAAATGGATTAAATCAAGCATGTGATATGGCCATGTTACCAACCATTCAGTTTTTTCATATATTTCCTACTTTTTATTTAGTCATCATAAAAGCTTTGTTGTTGTGGTAAAAGTGGTCTTTTTGATGATATTCACAGTTAAGCGGTCTAGAACCAATGCTCAATCTCTACTATATACATCAAAAATGGAAGATGCCACTGATAAAACAAGCACCGAGAGCTCCCATAAGAGATGGCAATTTTGAGTATTCGACCCATTCATTGAATTGGTCGGCTTGGGATATAATTGAAGGAGTTAACCTTGATTTCAAAATTGAAAGAGGGCTTAGTATGGACAAACGAAAAATACAATGGGTGATTTCGTGAAAGAGCTTAATTATAGTCTATTTTGTTAGGTTATTGGGTTTGATTTGGTTACTTAATATAATTATTTTTTTAGTGGCAAATTTGGATCACTTACTAGTCACTGGTCCACCTGATCATCTCCATTCCCAATGAGGAGGAAACCCACCATAAGTGAGAAAACCCCCTGGCCTAACCTCGAACCCCTAAATTTTTGTCATGCGTTACTTAATTAAGTTATTTGGTTTTCTAGTTTGAGTCTTGGTAGGAGACTTGTTTGGCAAGGTTTCTTTTTACTTTTTAGTATAAATAGGGGTTAGAATAATTTTGGTGGACATAAAGTGTTTCTCCTTAACAAAAAGCCATTTGTTTTGACTCACTGTTCAATTGGCCCATTTTGCATCCCCATCTCTCACACTAAGATAATTTTAAGTAAGATTGATAAAACCATCTAATGCATCATCATAACACATAATATTGTGGGGGCAAAAGAGGAGAAAATACATATTAGCCGAAATTACCGTCAATTTTTCCACTTCTGCAGTTAAACTATCAACCTTTTCCACACCAGATCCTTTTGTTGCAAACTCATGTTCCTTGGCACGCAATGTTTCTTCCAATTCAGACTGCATGAAATATACCATGTATTTCAAGAAACAGAGATTAATACCAGTTTCCAATTAAAATGATTAGAAGACCATGTGATAAAGGAAAACAAATGATACAGAATTACTTTCTTGTGTGACCATACTCATGCTATTTACATTATCACTTCAAGTGCTTAACGATTTGAGATATTTGAGGGAAAAAGGGAGAAGAAAAAATAAGTTAACCAAAAATAACCAGGATAATTCACAAAACTTATTGAATGGCCTCCCTTCGCCTTCTAGGTTAAAATGTGTTAGAATCCATGTTATGTTATTTCTTAAAAAAGTGTTAAGTTTTATTTTCATTCGATTGGTTGGTTATAATTTTATATGAAGATAACAGTTAGTAATTTTAATAGGATATGCTTATTGTTAGGAAAATCTAACCATGGAGTTAGGGGGTTTATAGAAGAACTATGCTGACTTTGAATGATTAGTTAAAAGAAGTAAACCGGTTATCATTGGAGAGCCATCTAACTCTGAAACATCAGCCAGCCAATATTTTTGTTATTTTTATCAATAAACATAGTCTGGTCCTATCACAATGCAATACAATTTTATATTTATACATGGAAAGAAACTGAAAATCAGTGCAGAAAATGAAAGATTATCTTTGAAACATACTAATGTTACCTTCAAACGTGTTTCTAGCTCTAAACGCCGTGTGAGCTCTTTCACTTGTCTTTCAAGATTCTTCTTTGCTTCTTTGAGTGCACCATTATCCTTTGCAGCCTATATATGTTACGGATAAGCGCTGTTATGACTAATGCTGCATAATATTCAAATCCAGTGGCTTGAAAAAACATTAAAGAGAAACTAGAGTTACTAAAGCATTGCCACCTAAATGTCTTCAGCATCATATGTAAGGGTAGATCGGATTGCTATATCAAGAAAAGTTCTCAATATATTTACTTTGAAAGGTAGAAAATACTGTGCCATTAGGCATAATAGAATAAATTATTATTGATACAACAAGATAAATACTAGCACCTAATAAACCAATTTACTGTGCATTAAATGAAACATACCGACTTTAATCTACGAAGCTCTCTCCTTGCAACTCTCCCCCTCCATCCACATTGTGTGGCAACTGTTGCCTTTGCCAGTTTCTTATATTGTGTCCGTTCTCTATGACCACGCCATTTGGCCTACAATATCTTACTCATATTAAGGAAATTGTTATCTAAATTTACAGAAAGCATGTGAACATCAGATACCGACTTTTAATTTAGTAGCTGCACGGTGTTGCCTCCTGTATCTGAGTTCATAACGAGCAGCCATTGCTCTCAGACCCGCCTGGATGAGCACAACTGCATGCTTGAGTCTGATGAAGGATGACCTTAATGTGTATCGCCGAAAATTAGTTTGAATTTTAGTTGATACGCTTCTCTTTCTCATATCATCATACATCTTAGAAGCAAGCTTTCCTAGTAGAAATAATCCCAAAAAGATTGTGTAAGGGGGGTAATGACATTAAATACAATACATATTAAGTAAGCAAAATTCAAGAACATGGCTTGCATATAAAAAGGGGTTAAGGTCAGCTGGGAGGATTGAAGAAGCTGCAATTTTATTTTGTAATCTGTTTTGTCTCCTTTCCGTGGTTGTTCTCTGTTTTGTTTGGGGGTTAGCGCTTTGCCAGTCTCGTGAATATAACTGCGTTTCAAAAAAAATATGAAAAAGGGGGGGGGGGGGGGGGGGAATAGTGTCTGAGTGTCTCAATAGCATCAGAAGTGGAAAAGTAGGCAGGTCGAGCCGGTTGGGTAGGTAGTGGATCATTCAGGTTCAGGTTAAAACTCGGATATAGGGGTTCTCCCTTAATGTGTCCTATTAGTTATTAGTTTATGGCCCACATAGTTAGCCCAGCTTAGTTATCTAGAATGTTCCTAGTCTTGTATATATAGGGGTTCTCCCTTTGTTATAATGCATTCAGTTACTTACCGACTTATAAAGTTACAATTTACCTATTTGACCCTTGAAGGTAAACAACAAAGGTCAGCCACTTTTAGGTAAATGGATGGAATTGCTATCTCTATTTAGCATGGTCTAGAAGGGAACTGTTTTATGTGACAGTTTACTGAAAAGGCAAACCTCTGCATAAAGTTTGCAAGGCAACTGCAAGATTCGCCATAGCAAGAAAACGCTTTCTAATGATGTAACTTCTTGTCATTCTTTGAATAACAACGATTGCAGAGCTAAGCCTTTCTGTTCTCAGTGCATCTAAAGTAGCCATGTGACCAGCTCTAAGAAAAACTTTTGTATTTCCAATCTGCCAACTCATAAATACACCTTTTGAGTATGGATTATTGTAATGAATGGATGTTAAAGATTACAATGATTAACATTATAAATCTTGCTTGTTGAAAACAATGTACCTGATATCCCCGGATTCCCGCCTTGTCCAGAATCTGTCTACATGCATCATTTCTGTCATGACTGTTGAAAATGGTATGTAAGCAAACCTATGTTTATTAGTTAGGTATTAAAATGAATTTTACTTACTTGGCACGCAAAACCTCTGGAACCAGAAGACCAAATCGATTAACAAAATCAGTGAAAGACTTGTTCGTAGGGTAGCCAGCACAGCTGATACGAATAGCTTCTAGAACCCCCTGCATGAAGAGTATAGAATAAATCATTTTGAATATGAGTTCAAGAAATCAAACTGAAGTTCATAAATTGTGTTACTTCGATTTACTTACCCCACAACGTAATTGATGAATGATGTTGACATTCTCAAAAACGGAAGGTTTAAGAAGATTATTTGGCTTCACACATCTAATATAGTGGGGTTGTGTGGAATTCAGAGTTTCCATTAATTGTTGAAGTTGTAGCTGCATTGATTAATAAGAAAACAGACTTGAAATCTCTCACCAAGGATGCTAAGCTATTAAATACTCAAGCTTTTTTCCTTTTTCTTATATCTTCCTTTTTGCTTCACTTTTTAATCTTTTTTTAAAGCAAACTTTTTTTCTTATGGCTTATTACTTTTTTTTTCTGTGTTTAACTCCCCAAATATCTAACAGAAAACTTACTTTAAAGCGAGAACCAATTGATGAGAACTTTGACGACTTGGTTGCATCCTCGCGTAACGGAGGAAAAAGCCCTGCTACAAAAGAACACTTGGAAGTGCTCAACAAGTCTTGATGTTCAGGAACAAGATAATCTTTATTTTTGTCTAGGAATTGATCAGACTGATAGTGAACCTGAAATTTTAGACAAAACACATGCTTTAAGCCTGGACACATGTCAGTATTGGTGGCAGTTAAAGACCATTTACATGAAACCAGGTTAATTTAGTTGTATACAAATGAAAAGGTTCAAATGGGTCAAACAGTTCAAGAATTGGTCTGGTCTAGCAATAATTACATTGCCATAATCTCCTAAATCATTTATTTAAAAGAAATTATATGAATCTTTTAATAATATATCTTTTATCATATTTAATACAGAAATTATTTACAAAACCTAAAAAGGGAAGTGTTGGAAGGTTGGCCCAACTCAACCCGACCTGTTTTGACTATTTACACAACCTGTCCGGCCACCTGTTTTTCCGCCTCTAGACTAATGGCCCAGAATCAAACAAAAGAAAAAACATATGTGATTTTGATCAGAACCTCGATTGACACTTTTTACTGACAAAATTGAATTATGAAAACACAAACCATTGACCCTTTAAATATACTCAATTCAAAACTAAAAGAAAACAAGATCAATCCAATCAAACTAGATATATACTTACCAAATAAACAGATGAACACAAATAATAAACCAATTAGGACTCTTAAAAAATAAACAACCGACTCCAAACTTTGAGAGCTGGCCCATTCGGTTTTATGTGAACAACCCGATTAAGTCCAACATAGACCTTAGCAACATTCTTTCTTAGAAGATCATAAAAATTTACACTACCTCTCCAGCATAATGAGCTATGATAAAATCCGAGCGTGCCAACTTTGGTTTAATAAAACGTTTGTGACCTTTGAATGTCTGATAAAGCTTCTGTGAAAATGTATCAGGAGTCGACTTGGGAAACATACTGGAAAAAGAATAAGCCACACATGAGCTAACATGAAGCTTACTCAGCTTGAGAAATAAGAAATAGTATCAAATTATTTGCAGCCAGAACATACCTACAGGTTAACACATAGAATTAAATGAATATAAACACATACGTGTGTGCAGAAATATCATCAAATTTGATAAAAAAAATATGAATATACACACATAACATTGCTTACCATGCTTCATCTAGTAGAGCAATGATCCCACCAGGTTTCTGAAAATTGAATACAAACATTAGTAATGCATGCTTTTTTGGACTCATATTTTCCTTCCACTAAAAAAATGGTGACATAAAAAGCTTTATTTTTATACTTCAATGCTTTTCTATGAAAGGATGACTGATTCCTGATCACAGGTCAAATCCTGACAGTACTATCTTGAAGACTGTAAGTTAGAAACCCAGCCAAATTAAATCCTTTTACAAGTACTTCTATAACTATATTGTAGGAACTAAAAGGATAAATTGAGAATTTCATAAATAAATTAGAAATGGAACCTTTTCAATGAGATCTAAAATGTCTTTGTTGTCTACAAACTCAATGTAGCTCCAGTCAATTTCCTCTTTGTTGTATGTATCTTGCTGCATCCTGAAAACATGCTGTTGGAAGGGGACAAATAATATTGAATCAGCTACATGTTCATATATATGATATTAACAATTCTGTGAAAAACTTAGGTCACACCTGATTAAAGTGTTGTTGCAGCTTCTCGTTAGTAAAATTAATACAAAACTGTTCAAAACTGCACAATTTATAAACAGAAAGATGATTTAGATCATGAAAATCAACTCAATGTAGAAGCAGTTTGATAAATAATAACTATTCAAAAGCATGAACTTCACCTATTGGTTTTAAAGCTCTCAAAGCCATATATGTCAAGAACGCCAATCAGAGAACTTGACTTTGGATCTTGCCCAATTGACACATTAATTTTATCCACCAACCTGTAAATCAGAGAATCATGTACCTCTAGATTCTAAAGTAATCTAGAAAGTCGTTTGAATAATTACCCAGATGTAAATTATGTAAATGCAATAGAGGTGGCAATTGGATCTCATTAATTTATGTATCGTCCAATTCAGGTCGCAGTTTTCTCAACTAGGTCAAATAAAAAATTTAGCTAAAAAGAGGCCAAACGGGTTGAAAGCCACCTGAAGCCTATCATACAGCTTCCCAAATCCTTCTATTTATATATTTATATTATTACTGTAAAAGTGTTGTTTTCGCACTAACAAAACTACTCTATTAAATTTTTATTAAAATTTAAACATGAACAAAAAATTGTTTGCAGGTCTCTCCGATCACAGCCCACTTTGGCCCATACTTCATGACCCATTTCAACCAAACCTGTCAACCCGATACCCAACATACACATCTTGTCACCTTAAAAATGCACAGTTCAGAGTGTAGAAAACCAGATAAACATGAGCGGTTGAAATTACCAATCAAACAAACGAGAATATAAGGTCTTAGCCAACCCATCCCTGCTGAAAGTTGCACCCTGAGGGTCAAGGCTTCTCTTGATAACTTCTTCTGGAGTAATCATCACACGCTTTAATAATGCATCTTCTAGTGCATGAAGATCACACCTAGACATAGACACATATAAACACACATACATTTACAAACTGAGTTATAATAAAACGAAAAAAAAAAACCAGAAAGAAACAAGCATATCAAAGCTCTAAACACACATTAGCAGCTCGGCTGTCATCTGAAGATGAAATTTGGATTTATCGTCTTTCAGAATTGCTGAATCAACCTCTTCCGCTTTAGTAAATTCAAGATTACCAAGATGTAGAATTGCAGCAACAATTCTAAATATTGCATCCTGGAAAATAGATATGTTATTGCCAGCTTATTACACACAACAACAAAAAAAACCCAACAATTCAGTTTGAAGATGTTACAACCTGTTCCTTTTGGCTAATTCCAACAATATCCATGGCTCTCCTAGTAGCAAGATAATCATGGGCCTCATTTACACCACCAAGCTCATAGCAATTTGATTGATTGAGATAGTGAAAAGATTTGGGGTCTCCCAATTTATATTTCTTAACTTCCTTGAAAGTTATGACAAAAGTTAGTTAACATTCTTTAAGTTATAAGATAAGTATGTAATGCATAAAAGCTACCTCTGGAGGTGCTGCACAAAGGAGATAGAAACAATGATAATTGCGTTCAGGATCAGAAATTTGGCAAACACGAGATCTTTCTAAAAGGTATGTCCGGATGGCCGCCCCAGATATTTTTCCCTTCTTATCAAACTGAAGCTCAACAAATTTTCCAAAACGACTGCAGCATAGAAATGGGTTGATCATGGTATTCTCAGCCACTGCCATGTATATTGAATGAATACTAGAGGTGGGCCATTTCAACCCACTTGGTTAAAAATAGAACAGGTAAAAGTGTTTTTGAATGCATAAAACCTTATAAATCGATATATTAATAAGTTAGATTAGTATTGTAATGATATATTTATCTTACTCATATCCAATACATCAAACATTTACAAAATTCAAAGAAAAGGGAACAAAAATGTGTTTGGGTCAATGCATTCCGACCCAAAAAGTAAATTACCCGTTCTGACCAGAACTTGTTTCAACACATTACATAACCCGCCCATTTTTCCACCTCTTACAAGTACCAAGTTTCTTGTAGCATAAACAATTCAGCACCTGGAATTGTTATTTCTAACAGTTTTTGCATTGCCAAATGCTTCCAGAACTGGATTTGACTGCATATATAAATTTCAAGAACATATAGGTTAGCCTGACAAAGCAAAGATAATAACATATTAATCTATACACCTCTGGAGAAATCATGTGCTAAAAGAAAGTGTAACTGACTATTTTCCAACACCAACTAAATATCAAATCAGTTGCATTTAAACTAGATTCAATGTATGATGCACTCCAATGAAAATGTGCCTGACAAACTACCCTAGTAATATCAAATTGCATGCACATTCGGTTCATTTGACCATTTAAAAAGATACAGCAAAGAGTTGAGGTTATTTTGCAATCTTACTTCCAGAACTTGTTGCTCAACTGTTCTTCCTTCAGTGCCCTTATGACCGCCAACATATGCAAGATATCGCATAAGCATTTTAGTAGTTTCAGTCTTACCCGCACCACTTTCACCACTAACCAGAATTGAGTTGTTTTTTCCTCCATGAACCATTTCCCTGGTCCATTTCAAGTAAGCATGTCTACATAATTCTATAGATAATTTGTAAAACACAAAAAATAATGGAATATTACCTGAAAGCAATTTCTGCAATTGCAAATACATGAGGACTTAGAGCCCCAAATTGTGCTCCTTTGTATTTTTCCATCATGTGATCATCATACAAGTGAGGCAAACTTTGAAATGGGTTAACGGCAATGAGGATATTTCCTGTATAAGTCTGCCACAATGTCAGAGTACATTACAATATTATGAGTTGAAACAGCTTCAGACTGAAATGGGTCATGTTTGTTGTTATGGGATGAAATTATAATAGAATAGTATGCAACCGAATTGGTTATTTTCATTAGATTCACAAGTAAATATATACAAGGGGTTTAGCTACAAATTAGAAAGTAAAGCTAAAGACTAGGACAATCTTTTGCCAGTCATAATTTTATAAATAATTATACAAAATAATATTTAAATAAATCAGTTTAGGAGGTTGTATGGATTGAAAATAGACTTTTAGCGACTTTCAATGGATTTGACTTGTTCCCCTTTCAGCTAACTTTTATGATGCGACCCGTTTGAGATAAAACACAACCCAAATCGACCCATTCATAAGTAAATAAGTCGAAATTGCCACCTCTAGTATTTTCCTCACCACATTGAATAATAATAGTTAAAAATAAATAAAACTGAAGTTGGACATCCTCTTACATAGATTTTATCTCGTTGATATCTAACAGATAGGTTATGCAACACTCCAGGTTCATGTAAGTAAGAAAGTTTGGTCATGTCATCCACTCCACCATCAGGATAGTCCATCTCTTTGGGGTATACACTTGATAGTTTTACAACAACCTGTAGACATCAAATGGTAATAGTTCAAAGGGAGAAAAAATCATGACCCTAAACATCTGAGACAAGCATGTGATCAAATTACTTTCTTCCCATCAGTAGTTCGGATTTCAGTTTCTGTTCCATCTATTTTTAATACTTCACCGTCAATCCAAGCCACTGATGAGTTTTCCACCCATACTTGAGAACCAAGGGTGATTTTTTCTGCAGTCTCCTGCATATTTATTCAGAGAGTCATGAAAATCAAGACAAGAATACACATTCTAACCGTGACAAGTAGACACATTTTTTACCTATATACATATACCAACTTTGGTACTCTGTTGTTGCACCAAGTACAAGTCCATAATGCATATATTGATGGTACAATTAAAGCTCTATGTACAAGTTATTGTTGTTTATTCATCAATAATCTTCAAATTATATATGCAACACATTTAAAATGAATATATTTAGTGTTCGACTGTTCGGTCCTCGCGGCAACGCGCGGGTTGAAAATCATGTTTATTAGAAAATACAACATACTTTCTAATTGCACCTATCAATGAAACCTGACATAAGAATCATCTACAATCAATATCCATGACTCCATGAGTAAAGCATAACTCAAGGTAAATATTACAGAAATTAATGTTCATCTATTTGCTAAGGGGTAAAAGTAATGCAATGTAATACAGACATAAATAATAGCATACCATTTAAAAATTAAATATGAAGCTCTGTCGCAACAAATTCCTCCATCCTAATCTGAACTCTGAAGGCGAATCTCTCCACCATTAAAATGTGCTTCTAGGCTCTTTTTTCAATATAATGATTGCCGTTCAAAAACAAAATTAAAATGCGCTTGCGTTAACTGACTCACGCCATGAACTATCCCTAATCAACATCAACACAAACTCAATTTCCGTATAATCATCAATTATAGTGCGAAAACCGCTATGAAAAGCACACATACCCCGATGATATCCAAAATCAACGCCGTTACTCTTCGATTTCTTCCATTTCTCCGCAAATTTCACCTCGCACATCCAAATCGATCTTCCAGGGACTCAAATTTCACCTCGCACATCCAAATCGATCTTCCGCAAACGCGTGGAACAACGAATTGTAAAATGAAATTAGGTTTTCCAATCGAGGACGTCGATCTGGTGTCGGCGAGAGGTGGAGAGATTGAATCCGGCGAATTAACGTCGATGATAATGAGTTGGATGGCGGATCTGGAAATCAGCTAAGTGTCGCTTGATCTGTGAGTGCATTGATCTGTGATTGGAAAGGCTAGGGTTTCGGAGCCGTTTGAATCAGTGTAGAAATTCGCCGATTTGTGGGAGCTCCTTGTGGTTATGGTTATGCTCTCTCTGTTTCCGATCCTATGAGTTCGCGCCTTGATGATGATTCGTCATTCGTACATGCTGCCATGCAGAGTTGTGAAACTGTACGTTTGTTTATTAAGTTTTATTTAACATTTTAACGGTAAATTCGGATCATTACATCATCCACTTGATCTATCTCTAATTTCCATCGTGATGAAACTCATTACTTACGGAGTTGTGAAACTGTAGGTAACATAAAAATGATATTTTTTTAAAAAAAAGGTAAACTTCGTTTTTAGTCCTTAACGTTTGTACATTTTAACAATTTTAGTCTTAAATTTTCAAAATTCTCAATTTAGTGTCTCACATTTTGGTTACAACGTTAACAACCGTTTAAAGAGCCGTTAGACTGCCCTCATATGGTCCCCACGTGAGGGGTATTTTTGTTATTTCCGTTTGTTTTAAAGTATGAGTTAAAACAAACAGAAATGACAAAAGTACACCTCATGTGAAGACCACATGACGGCAGTCTAACGGCTCTTTAAACAACTGTTAACATTGAGACTAATGTTAAAAAAAATGAAATGTGAGACACTAAATTAGGATTTTTAAAAAGTTTGGACTAAAATTGTTAAAATGTACAAACGTCGGAAACTAAAAACAAAGTTTACTCAATGAAAAAATATATATAGTTAGTGTCTTAAACATTTAAAATGGGTTCCTTCATGGCTGTATCATATTTTCATCCTCATTTCAAACGCATTTAACCACCTCTCAAATCTTAAACCCTTACATTATATGATTGTATCATATTCCCATCTATCAAGGATGTAGTCATCATGTAGTGTCCATAAGAAAGTGAATGCGCAATGTTAACAATACCATTTGTGGGTGATGTGCGCAATGTGGCGTGCGTTTCTAGTGGACGGCTTAAAGTGTGCGCGTGAAATGATTCATCACCAGTCTACAACGTGGGTGCGGAACCAGACTGCTGGTGACACT
The DNA here is from genome assembly GCA_039602395.1 of Deinandra increscens subsp. villosa. NCBI lineage: Eukaryota > Viridiplantae > Streptophyta > Magnoliopsida > Asterales > Asteraceae > Deinandra > Deinandra increscens. The sequence continues at coordinate 1,548,142 of JBCNJP010000023.1, read as the reverse complement.
GATACGCGTGCTCTAGGCTCGTCTATTACTAGTCAAAGGTTGTTTTAACTGTACTAACTCCTTTTAACCAGACTCGTTTTAATTCTACTTAATTTGTATTGAGTCATTCATTTATTTACCCCCGCTCATTAGAAGCTCTAGACCGTCATATATAATGTGTTACTATTTTATTCGTCGTTGAAAGTTCAAATTAAAATATATATTGCAAGCTAGCACAACTAATTTGATTAACGACGGCCTAACGCCGTTAGAATTAGACCCTTTCAATTCTTTTGAATTAAAATATTCATAGTTACGTTCATATGTTGACTGTAGTACCCCTCATTTGAAATATTAACTATCACCATCGATCTAGCTCCCCCCTCCATGCATGCAACCCCATTTAGCCATCTTTTTATATATTTCCACATTTCCACCTAAAAATCAATCCTTTAATTTTTTATTTTTTTTTAATTGTAAGATACTCTTTTCATTCAACAAAATAAAGGTTACAACTTAGTCCGACATACGGGGCAAATAGGCAACAAGCTGCGCCGCAAGCCCTTTTTGAATAGCAAAACCTAAGCGGATAAAAATAAATTTCTTAGCTCTAGGAGTCGCTGAAACAACAATTCGACTTTTTCAACATTTAGCTTTTTTAAGTCATTGAAAAAAATCAAACGACCGTTTAAAATGATGTAAATGTGTTACATTCAAAATTAATCATTTGTAATTTTGTATATATGTAAATAATAATAACTGTCGTGTCAACTTTGTAGTATGGGTCAAGACAACCCATCCCATCTGGCGGGTTGTCTTTGACGGTTAATAGTGGGTAAGACTTAAGATTAACACAGTACTATAAGGTACATAGGGTTGTACAAAAAATCTGAATTTGAAACAGAACCCGAATATCATAAAGTTATCAAAAAATTCGGCAATCACCGAATTATGAGTCATATACTACTTGAAACAACCTTGAGCGGTTTGAGAAAGTTAAACAACCATTATATATATATTATAAATAGTGTATGATTCAAATTACATTTGTGTAAACATACTATCCCCATAAGTTTTAAATTAACAAAATGGGGCGAGTAGACATGCATTTTGATAGTCCATGCAAGAACTATAACTTTATATGCACGTTACTTATTGTGTAGAACTGTAAACATCCATCATTCGATAGATTGTCTACTAAAATAATAAAAGAAATCATCTAATTATACATGTATTTAACAATGAATAATCAATTTAAAGAATAGATTAGCTAGAAGAAAAGTTCAACCAATTGTTGGGAAAAATGGATTCTTGCAACGCGTTATTAATCCTACATCTTGATGGAAATCCTCATATCGATCATGAATCAATCTTAGTAGCAGGAGTAAAATTCAATGGTTTCGTTCCAACTACCTTCTTGGAACCGACACAACGGTTGCCACCATTGCCTGTGTTGCTGCATCCGTTTCCCGGAGATGGAACTGAGCTATGTTGAAGAGATGATAACAATAAACTTCCTTTCTTCATCCAGGTTTCTTCAAATTCCCTGTCAAGAAGTCTGTAGGCTCGGTTTTGATCGAAATTTATGAATAGAAGTACAAGCAATGCAATTATGACTAAGTTTTTGGTCTCGGGTCTCATGTTTCTTGTGTGGGTTAATAAGCAAGAAATGAATAAGTAAATTTGGTGATGAAGGTACAAAATGTGTAAAACTATTAGGGTTTGATGAATATTTGGATGATGGGAAGATAGTTATTTATAGGTAAAGTAAGGCACACATTTTGTGCCGTTCAAAAAAAAAAAGACACCCATTTTGTTTGACTTTGACTTTGATTAATATTTGAACCTACAATTAGCTAAAGGGCTTGAAATTGAATAGGTCGCATGTCGCGTAAAGTGTAGTAAAGCTGTTGAACTTTTGTTTTTAAAGAAAAGTATAATTTTTATAATCACATGTAATAAATTAATTAGTTATAAAGTTAAATAAAGAAATGAAAACAATTGATGGGCTATTCCAAAAACATCATTTATTTTGTAACTAGTTAGGTGACTGCACAACTCAGTGGATAACACAACATATTAACATACGTTAATAATATATTTCAATAGTTATTTGGGGAAGTATTATATAGATTTAAAGTTTTAATGAAAGTTTATATTTATATAAAATAAAAATAATTTTCAAAATTTTGTTAAACGTTGTTACAAAATTACATCTATAAATTAGTTCCGCCATTAATTGTTTATTCAATTACCTAGCTTTTTGTATTTGAAAAATAATAATATTAAGTAATCCAACTCACTATCACAAATCACCATACCTTTCCTGTATGAGTTGGATAGTGAATCCAATCAGTGTTTGCCTGACAAAACTCACTAACTCATTACGAGTATACCTCATGCCCTTAGTTACTAGTGGTTGAAGTGATACGTTTTCAGAAACAATCAAATGACTCAACAACCAATGATAAATCAAAGTCTCAAACAGAACCGAAAGATTAAAAAGAACAAATGTTTAATATTAAATAAAAATTAACTCTCTTTACAATTGTTCCAATACCTATATATAAGGTCTAGAGACAACCAGAAAACTAACTAATTCTAAGAACCCTAAAAAAGATTAGGAAATCAAATAATTCGAATTGTTAAAGATAACTAGATATAAGTCAGATGCTCCTACATCATACATGTCGGGTTGGAAAAAGACTCAACCTTGAGTCTTGCACCACGATACTCCTATAACCACGATCATGCCAAAAGTCTACGAGACCATATCTGGCTTCGAAAACAACCTCTTTGTCTTCATAGTGACCATGATCATGGTGGACGTCAGCATTCAGAGATCAGAGTACCGTTGATCGATAGGCTTACGCAACAAACAACTGACCACGATCGTGGTGGTACCTCTCCATTTGCAAGAACTCTTTGATACACTTCATTTTTTATTTTCTTATGTCATTTTTCTTAGTTTTCTTAGTTTATTTTTAGTAGCTTGTAACACCTTGAAATGATTCCAAATCATCTCAAGTATGTAAGAATCTTGTAACATTGTATAATCTTTTGACTAGTTGTTTGATTTCTATGATGTCTTGCTTCTATATTATACATGTTTGTGCTCTTATAACCATGATTGACTAAATTCTTATATCACTTAGGTGGCGATGGTCTTGAGTGACTCTTAATTTTTATTATGGTTTGGTTTTATAAATAGTCTATAGTTAGTAATCTTAAGCTATAGACTTCTTTCATTGAAGGTGAGCTAGCATATTGAATTAAAGTGTTCATAACTAGTTTGATTAATGACCGGCGTAATGCCGTTTGAATTAGACTCATTCAATTCTTGTTTGAATTAAAATATTCCTAATTAACTAGCTAGTTAGTTACTCATATGTTTCATATGATGACCGTAGCACCCCTCATTTGAAATTTTAACTATCACAAGCTTACTCATTCAATAACATATTCGATCTCCCCCCTCCATGCATGCAACCCCACTTAGCCATTTCTTTAAATATATTTCTTGCGCTTGAAGTTTCATAACACACATTAGACAAGAAACCCTAAGTTTAGCCATAGTTACATAAATTGAGTAACACGCTACTGTAAGGGTGTGCTGCTTAATAGATAGGGTTAAAAATCCGTATTCGAAACCGAACCCAAACCCGAATTATCATAAAGTTATCCAAAAATTAGGAAATCACCGAATTATGAGTCATACACAACTTGAAACGACCTAGAGCGGTTTGAGAAAGTTAAATAACCATTATATTATAAACAGTATAAGATCATATTACAGACAAATTAAAATTAATCTCCCCAAAACTTTTAAAAAGAATGGGGCGAGTAGACATGCATTTTAATAGTCCATGCAAGAACTGTAACTTTATGCACGTTACTTATTGTGTAAAACTGTAAACATCCATCATTTGATAGATCATCTACTAAATAATACAAAAAAGAGCTAATTATACCCGTATTTAACAATGAATAATCAATTAAAGAATGGATCAGCTAGAAGAAAAAAAGTGCAACCAATTGTTGGAAAAAAAATGGATTAATTCTTGCAAGGTTATTAATCCTATATCTTCATGGCGATCGCCTTTTATCGATCAGGAATCAATCTTGGTAGCAGGAGTCGAATTCAATGGTTGCGATCCAGCTACCTTCTTGGAACGGACACAATGGTTGCCACCGTTGCCTGTGTGGCTGCATCCGTTTCCTGGTGTTGGAACACTACGATGAGCCTGTAGAGATGATAATAATGTTAGAAAAGTTAAATCCATATTTAGCAACTTGCTAAATGTTCAGGGACTAAATATGTAAAATTAGTGTGTTAGTTATAAACGGTCAGATTAATTAGTTTATATAGCTGTTTAGTTGTATTTAGTCTTTGTAATCATTTCTGTATTCTTTTTTCTGAGTTCAATAAGAAATCGTTTTTCATTTTTCTGTTAGACCTAATTGATTGTTCTTGGCGATCTTGGGGTTGTGTTCTTGATTTGGTATCAGAGCACAGGAAGATCGAATCGCGAATTGAATCTCTGTTAATCATCCCGCTTTGCCTTCGAAGTGAAAGGGGATCTTTGATCCTCGATTACAGTTCATCAAAATTAATCGATTGCTTGTTTCATCTCCTCGAAGATCTCCACGAAGACCATCATCTCCAGTAACTCCGCGCACTGAAGCCTCTCGTTTAAACATGGGAGATAATGCTGGAAATCGCAATGTAGTCAGAGAAAACTACACGACAATCCCACTTCAATGCCCGGTGCTTAATCAGACGAATTATGCAGTTTGGGCAATCAAGATGAAGGCAATCCTAAATGTACATGGATTGTGGGAAGTGGTGAGCCCGGCAGCCGGTGCAGTGATTGATTCAAAGAAGGATAATGCAGCTATTGCATATCTTTATCAATCCCTCCCTGAAGACCTGATTCTACAAGTTGCAGATCTTGACACCTCAAAGGGTGTGTGGGATGCAATTAAAACAAGGTATGTTGGTGTAGATCGTGTAAAAAAGGCTAGATTACAAACTCTTAAGAGTGAATATGAGATTCTTAGGATGAAAGATAGTGAGAGTATTGATGAATTTGCTGGGAGACTTAGTGCCATAGCAAATAGGTCTGCAAATCTTGGAGCCCAAATAGATGACCCTACTTTAGTTAGGAAACTTTTGGATAGTGTTCCGAATAGATTTGTTCAAATAGTTGCTTCTATAGAACAGTTTGTAGACCTTGACACTGCTGTATTTCAAGAGATAGTTGGTAGGTTGAAGGCTTTTGATGAAAGGATTAGTGTTAAAGCCAGGGGTTCAACCAGTAAGGATGATCAATTACTCTTGTCTTATAGTGAGTGGCAGGCTAGGCATAAGGATCAGCAACAAAAAAGGAAGAAGTGGGATAAGGGATCTAAGAATGGCAATGGAAAGACCAATAATGAAGGGTCAAAAGGTGTTCAGAAAAATGGAAAAGGGAGTAGCAATAGTGGTAGGCAGCAGGGTAAGTCTAAGAAAGATAAGTCCCAAATTAAGTGTTTTAAGTGTGATAAAATGGGCCACTATGCTAGTGAGTGTCCTCAAAAGAAGGATAAAGATGATGAGGCTCTCCTGACTCAAATTGAAGATGACAGTGAACCTGAACTCTTGTTCATATCAGAGGATCATGACAATAAAGAAACTGTCATGTTAAATGAATCTAGGGTAAGTTTGTCCAAGTATGACTCACAAGAGGGAAAACATTTGTGGTATTTGGATAATGGTGCTTCCAACCATATGACAGGTAATCTCTCTTTCTTTTCTTTTCTTGATAAGAATGTTAGTGGAACTGTGAGTTTTGGAGATGGTTCTAAGGTCAGAATAGAGGGAAAGGGGTCTGTTATAATAGAAAGTCAGTCTAAGGAACATAAGGTCTTGACTAATGTCTATTTCATACCCCATTTGAGGAGCAGCATACTTAGCTTAGGGCAGGCTACAGAGAGTGGTTGTGAGGTCTTGATGAGAGGTAATTACCTATGGTTAAGTGATAAAGAAGGTAAGTTACTCATGAAGGTTAAGAAGGCTCCCAATAGGTTGTATAAGGCTGAGTTAGGAATAGTGACTCCTAGTTGCTACTTTACTAAGATTGATGACCCATCATGGCTTTGGCATGGTAGGCTAGGACATCTAAATTTCCATACATTAGACAAACTCTCTAATAGTGATAATGTGATAGGCCTGCCTAAGTTTAAAACAGGGCATCACATCTGTGATGCATGTTTGGCAGGAAAGCAGGCTAGGACCTCTTTCCCCAAAGAATCAAAATACAGGTCTGAACAGCCTCTAGATATGATATCTATGGATCTTTGTGGTCCTATAAGCCCTGAAACAGATTCTAGAAATAGGTACTTTATGCTCCTTGTAGATGATTGCTCTAGATATATGTGGGTATATCTACTTAAGAGCAAGGATCAGGCATTTGAGACTTTTAAGACCTTTAAGACATATGTAGAAAAGAGGTTTAATAAGAAAATTAAAACTGTAAGAAGTGACAGGGGAGGTGAGTTTGTTTCACAGGAATTTAATGAGTTTTGTAATAAGCATGGGATAGTTAGGATGCTAACTGCACCATACTCTCCACAGCAAAATGGAGCTGTGGAGAGGAGGAACAGGACCATTCTAGACATGACTAGAAGTAGCATGAAAGCCATGAACGTTGAGGACAAATTATGGGCTGAAGGGGTTAGACATAGTGTTTATCTTCTAAATAGGCTGCCCACAAAGGCATTGGCTGGTAGAACTCCATATGAGGTTTTAAGGGAAAAGAAACCAAATCTTGCTCACTTAAGGATATTTGGTTGTGTAGGGCATGTTAAAAATGTCAAACCAGGTATTAAGAAGCTAGAGGATAGGAGTCAACCCATGATGTATTTGGGAGTGCAGGAAGGAACTAAAGCCTATAGGATGCTAGACACTAAAACCAAAAGAATAGTTGTAAGCAGGGATGTTACCTTTGAAGAACATAGGAAAGGAAGTGAGTTGAATAGATCTCAGAGACAGGTTGATGAAAACTCAGGGGGTGCTGAATTCATTAGTCCTAAGGGTGAATTTCATTTTCAAGATAGGGAATGGGATCAAACCAGTTCACAATCTGAGGATAGTGATCATGATAGTGCTCAGGGTGATGAGGGAGGGTTTAGTGAAGATAATGAGGTTCAATCTCCCATAGGTTAATCACCTGAGCATGAAACTCAGGTTGGTCATGAGACTAGTTCTGTAGGGGTAAGGAGATCTGGTAGAATTCCTACTGTTCCATCAAAACTGAAAGATTTTGAGCTTGATAATAGGCTTAGACAGGTTCAACAGAGGCAAAATGAACTAGAATTAGTAGAATTGCTTCTTACACAAGAAGATGAACCTACCTCTGTTAGTGAGGCAAAGGCTAATGATAAGTGGAATAAGGCTATGTTAGATGAGTTAGAGTCCATAGAAAAGAACCAAACTTGGAACCTTGTGGATCTCCCTAAGGGCTATAAGCCAATAGGCCTAAAATGGTTGTTTAAGGTGAAAAAGGATGCCAAAGGGGATGTTGTTAAACACAAGGCAAGGTTAGTTGCTAAAGGGTATGTTCAAGAGTTTGGAGTGGACTATGAGGAAGTTTTTGCTCCTGTAGCCAGGATAGATACCATTAGGTTAATCTTAGCATATGCTGCTAGAATGAGGTGGAAAGTTTATCACTTAGATGTGAAAACAGCATTTTTACATGGTGAATTAAAGGAACAAGTGTATGTAGAGCAGCCTGAGGGATTTAAGGTCAAGGGAAGTGAGAAGAAAGTCTATAAGTTAGAAAGAGCTCTATATGGTCTGAAACAGGCTCCAAGAGCCTGGAATCAGAAATTAGATAGTGTGTTAAAGGGTTTAGGTTTTAGCAGGTGTAAGCATGAGCAGGCTGTGTACACTAGGCTTAAAGGAGATTCTAAGTTGATTGTTGCAGTGTATGTAGATGATTTAATGGTAACTGGCAGTGATGAAAAGGAGATAACCAGATTCAAAGAGCAAATGAGAACCAGGTTTGAGATGACTGATTTAGGTTTGCTCAATTATTATTTGGGTATAGAAGTTAATCAGACTGATGATGAGATTCAAATCAAACAGTCTGCATATGCTGAAAAGATAGTCAAATTAGCAGGTTTGGAAGAAGGGAATGAAACAAAAATTCCTATGGATCCTGGTTTGAGGCTAAGGAAGGAAGAGGGTGGTGTGGTTGAGGAAGCTACAAACTATAGGAGAATTATAGGATCTCTAAGGTACTTATGCCAAACTAGGCCTGATATAGCTTACTCAGTTGGTTATGCTAGTAGGTATATGCAGGAACCAAGGTCAGAACATTTAAAGGCAGTAAAGCACATTGTCAGGTATGTAAAGGGAACTTTGGATCATGGTCTCAGCTATAGAACAGGTGAAAGGGATGGGCTTGTTGGATATAGTGACAGTGATCATAACATGGGAAGTGAGGATGGAAAGAGTACTTCTGCAAATGTGTTTTTCTACAATGGATCACTAATTTCATGGTTTTCACAAAAACAGAAAATAGTGGCGTTATCATCATGTGAGGCAGAGTTTATAGCTGCAACTCAAGCTGCTTGTCAAGCTATCTGGTTAGCAGGGCTGCTGAAGGAAATAACGGGTAAAGATCAAGGGAAAGTTGAGTTGTTTGTGGACAACAAATCAGCTATTGCACTTATGAAGAATCCTGTTTTTCATGGGCGTTCAAAGCATATCAATTTGAGGTACCATTTCATAAGAGAGTGTGTTGAAGATGGGCAAATTGAAGTTAAATATGTGAGAAGTAGCATGCAGGCTGCAGATGGATTGACTAAAGCTTTGGGAAGAACTAAATTTGCTGATATGAAGAAATTGTTAAGGATAAGCAATGTAAAGAGGAATTGATATTTCTAATTGAGATGGGATTTCAATACATTAGCACATGTACGTTCATTGAACCGCTGCTGTGTGATGATATTGACTTGTCAAATCATTGAAATGATCAATCCTCATTGAAGAAGAAAAGCTATGGAATGAGATGGATTTAAGGGGGTGTTTGTTAGAAAAGTTAAATCCATATTTAGCAACTTGCTAAATGTTCAGGGACTAAATATGTAAAATTAGTGTGTTAGTTATAAACGGTCAGATTAATTAGTTTATATAGCTGTTTAGTTGTATTTAGTCTTTGTAATCATTTCTGTATTCTTTTTTCTGAGTTCAATAAGAAATCGTTTTTCATTTTTCTGTTAGACCTAATTGATTGTTCTTGGCGATCTTGGGGTTGTGTTCTTGAAATAACATGCTTTCGCTCTTCATCCAGGTTTTTTCAAATTCTCCATCAAGAAGTCTGTAGGCTCGGTTTTGATCGAATTTTGTGAATAGAAGTACAAGTAATGCAATTATGACTAAGTTTTTGGTCTCGGGTCTCATGTTTCTTGTGTGGATTAATATGCAATGATCGAAAATAATGAATAAGTATTAACTTTGGTGATGAAGGATTGAAGGTACAAAATGTGTAAAAGTGTTAGGGTTTGATGAATATTTGGATGATGGGGAGATGGTTATTTATAGGTGTAAGTAAGACACCCATTTTGTTTGACTTTGACTTGGAATAATATTTGAATCAACAATTAGCTAAAGGGCTTGAAATTGAATAGGTCGCATGCGCATAAAGTGTAATTAAGCTGTTTTCAACGTGTTGTTTTTAAAGAAAAATATAATATTATAATCACATTTTAATTGGTTATAAAGCTAACTAATCATAATAAATCCTAAAAGATTTGTCAAATAATTAAAGATAACTAAATAAAAAATATACAAATTATAACAAATAAATAATCCCAAAAAATTAGAGATAATTTTCAAATTGGCGTCAGGTCGAGGTCAGATTGGATGTTCGTCATACACATCGGGTTGGAAAAAGACTCGGACTTGCATCTTGTACAAGCCTCTTGGTTTTAAAGAAACGCCTTGACCTCTTTTCTTGTTTAGCGCAGTAAAGATCCGTGTAATTAGTTCAACTTCAATTCTAGGGTTGTCTGGTCCCGTTGTCTGAAGAAACGGTCTCAGTAATCGTCGGACTCACGTCGAGAAGACAAATCTGGATTGCGTTAATTAGTGACTGCTTACAACAACTTATCTACTGAGAGGGTGCAATATCTCATGCAACTTCGGCAAACGTTTAAGGGAGATAAAACAGTGGCTGAGTTTGGCCGGAACTTCAAGATTGTGTGTGATCAACTCAGTGCTCTTCACGGTTCTTCATCACTTACAGTAGCTTTCTCCGCTCAAACCAAGATCTCAGGCTTTTAACAAGAGTTATTTTAATCTTGATATCTCGTGGGTCGGTATAGGCTCCATCACTGCCTTGTCCGGCAAATCTATTAAAAGGAAATCTGCCTTTATAACGAGCACGTGGGTGCGAATAACTCAATTGTTGCCTTAACTGATGACTATACATACGAAAGGGTCTTGTCTTCCGGTAAGTCATTTGACAACCAAAAACTTTGATACTAAATGATGCAGTTATGAAAGCAATCAAATGGCTCAAGATCCTTTGATAAATCAAAGTTTCAAATAGAAGATTCAAGAACAAATATTCAGTATTCAATAAAAATTCACTATCTTTACAATTGATTATCATTCCTTATTTATAAGATCTAAAGATAAACCAGAAAAGTTATCAATCCTAAAAATACTACAAAAATTAGGAAAACAAATAATTCAAAATAATTAAAGATGTATTATTAATTTTAGAATTAGGGAAACAAATTCATTAAAAAGGAAAGGACTAGCAAGAAGCTAGACGTAAAAATTAAAAAGGCATCAAAGGGTTGGAAAACCAATCAACTTGAGAGAGACATTCAAAGTACGATTTATACCAACTATCCAATGAAAGAAAAAATTTGGACGTCATCATTATAAAAGATCTTCTGGCAGCGACTGGATTGAAAATCAAATTGTTTCTAAATTTTCAAAGAACCCACCACGAGGTCAAGGCAATGCCTTCAATAATGCTTTTCTTTTTCAAAGGAAGAGACACATAATGGATGGAAACAACCTTGTCGCTAGAGGATGTGGTATTAAGATGAGGAATACAAAGCCAACTCGAAATCCAACGCCACATATAGAGAAGAAGCAATGGAACAAGAGACGAAAAAGTGACGCGAGACTTCAATATCTAAACGACAAGTCGGACAAAGCAAAGATGGGATATCAAGATCCTTGTTTGATAAGTTAAGACGAGTGGAGAGCCAATCAAGAAGAAGGCGCCAAGCATGCATATTGACTTTCCTGGGAACATAGCAATTCCAAATAGTAGCTCTCGAGCTAAAGGGAAGAATGCAAGAGTCAATACATTTCTGAACTTTTTTAACTTCAAAGTCTTCAGCTTCCGAAGAAAGAGACCAAAACCAGTGATCAGGTGAGGTGGATGACCGAAAATCTACAAAGAAGAGTCGAAGAATCATTAAGTTGCACAGATTCCAAGCCTCTCCGAATCCGACGCTGCCAAGAGCCCAAGAAGGAGCTAAAACTAATCTAGGGTCGGCATATTTTTTCTTAAGTTAAATATCTATGGTTGGGTTACTATTAAAAAAGTTTTTTTTTATAACGTAGTGGTACGTTAAGGACTATGCATCCTATCGTTGCACTAATGTTGACCTAGGTTCGACCCCTACTATTGCATTTTTTTTGTTGGTGCCCTTGTATTTTCAAACATATATTTTTGTAATGTTTTATATTCTCATATATTTTCAATGTAAAATGGTTTTTATGTATTTTTCTATATTTATTCTAGCCTAGTTATTTTTATCAAATTAACACATTACTCTTTTTTTTTTGAGTCGGATATATCTTTATAATTTATATTTTTCTGTACCCATTATATCTAGGATAATTTGTATTTCTCTTTCTCTTTGCCTACTGTTTTCCCACGACAACACGTGGACATGAGAAAACTAGTATATATTATTAGTTTATGACCTCATTCTGAGTTGAAGTTAATATAATACCAAGCTTTACGTTTAACGGTTATGGTGTTAGAGAGTACTTAATCTTTAATCTTTCATACTTAATCTTTAATCTTTCATACGATAAGTGTTGAAATCCGGTTGATGATAAAAAAACATAATATATAAATTGCTTTTCTGCTTAAAAAATAATCGTGGGTAAGGGTTGAAAAGTTCTCCAACTTTTTTCTCATATTTGCAACCATTTACTCAACATAATACTCGGTTGTCTCGGTATATAGCTTGACCAATGGTGTTCAATATATTCAGTAATTCTTGAAGTCGTTATATATATATATATTTTGAAGTATATATTTTTTAATAGATGGCGTTAATATATATATGGTTGGTTCACATTTCAACTATTTTGATTAACGACGGCTTGACACCGTTGGAATTAGACCCATTCTTTTGGTCGACAAGTCACCTATTTGTTTTATTTATCTTTTTAATTTTGAAGAAGATTGAACATTTATTAAACTATTTTATCTACGGAATGTTAAGTTGATTATTAAATACTTTGGGTATATGTATATCAACAACAATATCACCTTTCTACTCGTTGCATTATTGGACCATATGATTATTTATTTCTGCATAGAGACTCGTAGTTATTTGTTACTTTGTTTACCTTTTTAGTGTGACAAAGCAAGGAAAAAAAGAGGCTTGCCTCACTTAAGGTAGTATTTCTTTTTATACAAAGGATAAATATCCAAGTTAAGTAGTACGTTTTGAAGGATATGATCGATAATAGAATATCATGAAAGCGTAGATTAAGGCTAAGGACTTGTATGATTAAGCTAGACTTTGGATACTCCAGTTTTCCCGTTAGTTTTTACTTTTATTATTTTATTATTATTATCTATTTATTTATTTACTTTTATTTTATTTAATGTTTTATCTTTATTTTATTAGTTTTAATTTTTTTTATTTTTTATTTAAATTATGCCTACTAGTATTATTTATTTATTTATTTATTTTCTTTGTATATGTTTTTTAGTATTTTTATTATTGCATTAGTAGTATTAGTATCTTGTCTGTCTAACTGTCATTATTATTATTATTATTTTAACTTATTTATTTATTTATTCATTCTCTCATTTATTTCATGCACAACCCTAATTTGGGATTTTACATCGATTTTGGCATGGATTTAGGGTTTAGGTCGATTTCTCCCCCGTCACCCTCTTCAGTTCGTGTTCTCTAATGAAAATACACGATTCCCCTTCTTTCGTTTTTGTCAAATTTCGAATTTGACTTATTTGGTCCTTCCCCTAACCCTTTTTGGCCAGTTGGCAACATATACCCTTTTATTTTAAGTGTTATTTAATTTAGGTCAAAGTTTCTTTTATTCCATTAACTTTGACTATGATAACTCCAAAAACTAGTTTGAGGAAAAACATAATCATCCCGACATGAAAATAACTTATTGTTTAAGTTAATCATTCGCCCTTTTTAAGTTTACCAATTAAATGGCAATTCAATACGTAAACCATCAGGGTTTTCGAATAAAATTAATATTCAATCCGGATTTGAGATGTTACAAAAGAAGACGATCGTGCTAGTAGCCGGTGGTGGTGAAGATGAAGAGAAAGTAGAGAAAAGATATCGGTGATATATTTTCGTTAAGGATCTTGATTTGTTTATAAGATGTGGGATAGAGAAAGGGGAAGTGGGTGGTAAGTGAGAGAAGTATATATGAATTAAAAGAAGTGAGGTGTAGATCATGCGTGGGGCAAACCCGAAAAGATGCCATGCATCAATTGTCGTCATGACTTATAGCTACCAAAATTGTTTCAATTCTGTCAATTATATGCGCATATTAAGAGATTGTACGATGCATTAATAACTTGTATTTTACATGAAAAGGCAAAAATACCGTTGAACTTAACATAATTTCTCTAATGATGTTAGTGTTTCAAATTGAATTTGCAGTTAACGTAAACCACGATGTGTCTGGTAAAAAACAATTGAAAATTAACAAAATCTGCAATTTGACCGAAACCACATACCATGAAACTAATTTGCAATTTACTCCATGTATAAGATAAATAAAGTGCTTAATAGGAAAACACTAACATAAGATTACATTAACGTTGTTGTTGTTCATTACATGAGACACACATTTATACGTTAGAAACCCAACTATTGTTGTATAATCAAGACCATTTAGACACTGAAATACATGTTGCTCAACACATAAATTAACTAATGGTAACTATCATTACCGTTTACAAGCTTAAAGCCGGCCTCTATTTGAGTTTTGACCCATGACATATAATTACACATATGCTTAGTTAATTAGTTTGATCTATTTATACCCGGCAATGGCGGCTTTGGAGTGGCACCAACGAAGCGTGCGGCTTCCTTTCTGGAGCCGAGACAAGGGTCACCACCGTTGCCTGTGTTACCACATTGGTATCCTGGTGTTGCGATAGGACGATTATGTAGAGATGACAACAATAGATTCCCTCTCTTTTCATCGTCTAGAAGTCTGGAGGCTCGGTTTTGATCGAAATTTAAGAAGATTATAAGTACAAACAATGCTATTATGACAAAGTTTTTGGTTTCTTTTCTCATGTTAATTTCTTGTGGGGGCTTAACATGCAATGATTAATGAACGTCAAGAATGAATAGACAAATTTGGTGATGAAGGTACAACAAGGGTAAAACTTTTAGGGTTTGATGAAAGATTTGGAATATGACAGTTATATATAGGAAAGTAAGACAACAATTGTTTGACTTTGACTGAATATTTGTAATCTACATTCTACAATTAATTAGCTAATTAAAGGGATTTGAATTGAATAGGTCGTATTTACATGGTAGAATTCTATGTAAATTATACTTAATCAAGTATCACGATCGTCATATAGTTTGATTACTTGACTAAATTTGGATAGCAGGAAGGAAGTACTTAAAGTTAATATTAATTAGGCATGACATACGAATTCAATATATGTATAAGAAATTAAGAATTGAAGGGTTGAATGTTAAAGTTCTTGATAGAGATAGTTCAAGTTAAGTGGTATTGTAAGTTTGTTTCAGTTTATCCAAATACAAGCTCTTAGCATTTTAGTTGCTTCTATTTTTTATACGGAAAAGGGACGAAAATTATAATCACCGTTGAACTTATTTGTCACCTTATAACCATTTGAAAGTTAATGGTCATAAAAAAACCGTCAAACCACGGTCTCTGATAACCCTAGGTTGTGGTCGAACAACCGTCAATGTGAACCAATAATACGCCCCCACGTCAGCGGTTTTCACCTCTTTCTAAACACAATTGAGATAAAAAATTGCACTTTTCACCTATAAATATTGCACTTTTCACCTCTTTCTAAACACAATTGAGATAAAAAATTCTATTAGAGATTACCACACCAAAGATGATAATGTTCAACTAAAAATTGACGTGCCAGCAGAAAACCCTGCTTTCGTCCAGCCATAACAAATCACCGATGAAGTTCTTGATGGAGACCATCACTTAACATATATTTTTATTTTTTAAGTTTGATCTCGTATTTAAAATAATTAAATGAGCAATTATGTAAAAAATTCACAAGTCTAATAAACGTTAATGTTGTGACACATTTTTATAACAATTATCGTCGATTTATTAAAGATAAATTATATATAAGAGCACATTTTGTAACTCGTCCCAAACATTCAAATTCAAAATCTCGAAGACATCCCTAGGACGAGGACTATAGTGACGAAATCGTTGCGATTGGACGGTCATGCATAATCATGGTGTCTGATTCCGACAAGCTATATATATATATTTTTTGAATGGCCAACGATATTTAAACCGTTTTTTTTATTATTATTTATAGTAGTTTAATGATCAATTCCGCATGCATAATAAAACTAAAATAGGATGCACACGCTTTATACGTTTTTACATTATCAATTAGGTAAACCTTGCTATTAAAACTTAACACAATACAATAAATTAGCTAATAAATATACACGCAATTCATCATGAATCATTATAGAATTGATTGGCTAGAACAAAAAAAAAATAGGCAAATTGGATTTTAATAATCCAAATATGACCTATTGGCCGATAATAATCTAAACTATTAGTTTGGCCAGTAGTAGTCTCAACTTTAATTTTCGTTATCAGGACCAGTCTTAGCTTCCGAAACATCATACATTTACACATGATTTACACTTATTTTTCGTTTGTTTTTTTGCTTTGATGCTTTCTTATTTTGTTTAGATTTATCATTACGAGCCAAAAATCAAGTGTGTATGATGATTATGCTACTGAGATTGATTCTGATAACGAAAATGAAAGTTAGGACTGCTGCTGGCTAAACTAATAGTTTGGATTATTATCGGCCAATGGGCCATATATAGTTTGGATTATCAAAAAGTTATAGCAAACTAATTGTTGGAAAAAAAATAGGGTTTTGTAAGTTTAATTAATGCCACATATTCATTGCCATCAGCAGGAAATCAGTGATCAACACAAGTAGCAGGAACCAATACAAGAAAGAACTACAAAATTACATATATATCATTGTTTAAATTGGCTGTTACAACTTAAAACAATACAAGAAATTAGCTAAATTTACAAGTAACTAACCCTAACCCCGAATATGAATGAATTAAAGAATCAAGTCTAACAAGAAAAATGGCTAACAATTGTTGAAAAAAAGAGTTTTGTAACTTTAATCCCATATATGCACCACCATGGCAGCCGACTACCGGCCTTCATGGACGACAAGGGTTACCACAGCCACCGGTGTTACAACAACCATTTCCTGGTGTCGGAACCGGACGATGTGTTTGTAGAGATGATAACAACATGTTCCCTCTCTTCATCCAGCTTTCTTCGTCAGCAAGAAGTCTAGAGGCTCGATTTTGATCGAAATTTAAGAATATTATAAGTACAAATAATGCAATTATGACTAAATTTTTGGTTTCTGGTCTCATCATCATGTTTCTTGTGGGGCTTAAAATACAATGAAAGAGAAGAAAGAAAGAATGAATGAATGAATAAATGGATTTGGTGATGAATTGAAAGTAAAAATTAAATGGGTAGTACTTAAATGTGTTAGGGTTTGATGAAATATTTGGATGATGAGGAGAATTGGAGGTTATTTATAGGTAAAGTCAGACATCGGATGTTTGACTTTGATTTTGAATAATCTGAATATTTGTGGTCGCTAAAGGGATTGGAATTGAATAGGTCGTGTGTTTATTCAGGGTAGAAGTGAGAACTCTAGGTACAAACTTTAGTCCCACGTAATTACTTGAATAATATTTGCATGATACCAAAATCTCAAATCAAAATATTATACGCGTCACAAATTTCGCTCGTTTGGGTTCAATAAATTGAAATATATTTACTAATTAAGTATAACAATTTCAAACATAATATGAATAGTCGTAACTTGATCGGCCAATAATACAGTTTGGGATGACGTATATGTGGTTCGAGTAAAAAATTTTTATTATCTTTTGTTTTTTATCTATATGTAAAAAGTTTAACATACGATTGGTGGTCTAATATGTATGATTGTTCCCGTTTAATAGTCGGTGTTGTAATTAACAAACATAGTCGTACTGTAGCATAAATTTCTTTATTTTTCGATTTCTTATCCCAACAAATTTAATAAAGGAGTTAGTGGTATAATAGATACAGTCGTGTAACATAGTTTTTAGGTCGTAAGCTCGATAATTTAAGCAGTCGTTACATATTTTTTTCCCGTTTTCTTTACAAAGTTTTGCCGTGATAACCTTCAGTCATCATAGATTCAAATTCTTTTAGTGAAACACAACAAAAATTAAAAGGTAAAGGTATTAACTAACTAGGGTTTTAGGCAGTTATAAATGATATAAATATATAATATATGATTGATTGCATGCCTTATATGGGGAGAGTGTTATTTTATGAGAAGTGGTTATCACTCACGTGGTTGCTTAATTTTGACTTGGATCTATCGATCTTGGGTTTAAAGTAGCACTACAAGAAATTCGGTCATTAGTGGCGACATCATTAGCCGCGGCACAGATCAATAGCGGCGACTTCTTTAGCGGCGACGTATTAGGGGCGACATGTCGCCGGTACTGATGCTGAATCCGCATGCGTATTCTAGATCTGAATCTGACCGTCCAATAAAGAAAAGATCGAACGGATAGGGGTCAATCGTACCAGAGGAAATAGCGGCGACCTATTAGCGGCGACATGTCGCCGCTATTAGCCCTAAATGTATTTAGCGGGTCTTTTTCCCTCCTGATCGATCAGACTCTTTCCCCAATTCCTCCCAAATCTGCATCCCTCTCACGCAAAATCGCCACCCACCGTCGTTCGCCGTTCAACCGCCGCCGTGCGCCGTTCAACCGCCGCCGTTCGTCGTTCACTCACCGCCGTGCGCCGTTCACCCACCGCCGTGCGCCGTTCACCCACCGCCGTGCGCCATTCACCCCACATCCTTCTCTCTGCTTTGAAGCTCGGGTTTGAAGCTCTGATTTTCACCGTAGGTTTGAAGCTCTGATTTGAAGCTCCCATTGTGAAGCTCCGGTGAAGGAGGGGTTTGAAGCCTCCGTTCACCAAAATCCTTCTCTTTCACAGCCATAAGAACCGTGAGTTTTATTTTTCTGAATGTAAACTTTGATTTTCAGAATTTTACTCTTTTTTATGAAAAGTCACAGTACACCCTTTATTTGGTTAGCTATTTGTGTGATTCTTGTTGAATTGTAGTGTATCTGGTAGCATTCTTTGTTAGTTGAAACATCTGGTTACCTAAAATTGGGATTGGAATAACATTTTGTGCAGGTTCTTTGTTTATTGTTAATGATAAATTTGGTTAGCTAAAACTAAATGTCATTGTTAATGAAACATTTTGTTTAGATTGCTCTTTTCATTAGTTGGTTTCTTTTTGTGTGATTTGTTCATTATCATGAGAGTTTATGTTATGGTTACAAGAAACTTTATGCAGACACTTCCTTTGTCTTATGAAAATTACCACATTCTTAATAATATGACAAACTTAATGAATTTTGTGGCTAACAGTAGACACTTTGGACAAATAGGTGATTCAAGCTTTGAAATTATGGGGAAAGAAAATGTTGCAGTTTTCAAATTTCATCAGGACATCAAAAAGAAAAGTTTTGTGATTTTCATCAAAAAGGAAGATTTAGATTGTAAAAGATATGATTGGGATGAAGGTGTTGAACTTGAATGATTGGTTCTGTTTGTTATTTTCTATGATGATTAGAGGGTTTATTTGGATGGATGATTTGGATGAAGCTGTTGTGTTTTAGAGATACTGGGTTGATAGGAATGGGGTTGGGTGGATTGTGGATTTTATGGTATCTTTTGGTTGTATTTTGTTGGTATGCATTGTCATAAATGGTATGGGATTAACATTCCTTTTACGACTTCATAAAAAAAGAAGGTTAATTAGCTAATTTAGTAATATATATATATATATATATATATATATATATATATATATATGATCATGAAGTTGTGAAAATAAATGCTGGTTTTTTTTTGAATGTCCGAGGATGAAACCGAGATTGTGTGAGTGAAAGTAGAGTTGTGATTTCTATTTGTAACTTCATGTTGTAATATAAAACTTTATTCATATTCTTATATCTTTTAACTTTTCAGGATGATATCTCACTGGTACTTGTTGTTGTATGTCATGACCGACGTGATGGGTCATGGAGGTGATGGGGCCGGCCAGGATCCACCATTTCCTGGCGGCTTTGGTGCAGGCGGGGGCCACTATGAGGATGGTAAGTTTAATTTTAATTCATACGTTTACTGCACTTATTTACTTATTATCAATATCGTGACTGCTTTTTTCTAATTATAAATGCAGCGGCCCGACCTCCGAGGAGAACTCGAGGGAAGGCAAAAAACACAGGCCTTCAGAAGTTGGTGAAGGCAAATGGGGGGCCTTTGACATTAGTTTTTGATCGGGATGCTACTTTTGATTTGCTTGACGATTCGGGATCCTATTTCAAACGGGCAGTCGGCCTGTATATGTGGCGTAATGTCGCATTTGATAAAGATTCTTGGGATAACGTACCACAGGCTCAAAAAAATGCCATGTTCCAGGATCTTAAGGTAAATGATTTTCTAAGTTTAATTTATATGTTCTATGTTGATTCGTTTTTACTTAACTAACTTGTTTTGTTTAATTTTGTAGGAATCATACGATCTGGATCAGTTTGAAAATGATCCTGACAGTATCGATATAAAAAAATCACTTCATAGAATATACCAAGATCGATACTCGGATCGAAAATATGAGGCACATAGATTTTTTAGACGCAATGGAGGGGATGATAATGATATCCCGAGAGCATTGCGTACCGTGCCAGAAGGGATGCATGATGATAATTGGGCCAGCTCTGTTGAGCATTTTTTGTCAGATAAATATAAAAAACGGTCGGCAGCTAACAAATTAAACCGTCAATCCCAAACAATCACAAATCGTGGGGGGACGTCTTCGTACGCTAACACGAGTTATAAAAATGTAATGATATATATATATATATTAAAATGACCCGTTTGACCTGAATATTGTATGTTAAACAGGCTCAAACCCGTTTGCAAACATTCATCAAACATCATACGCTTAAAGATGGGACGCTTGACCCGTTAGTTGTCGATACAGTTGTAAGTATTTATTTATGTATAATTTCTATAGATATACATATCTATATTAAATCATCTTTATAAAATACAGCGCAAATTAGAGGAGGAGATTCGTTCCCAAACTCAACCTCCTCCTGCTGAAGGGACTTCTTCTCAAGCCCCCACTTCTTCTCAAGTCCCTGTGTTCCAAAAGGTATTGAAGCCTCGACGTGGATGGATCCGGGGGATTGGGTTTAAAGCGTCTTCGAAAGAACCCGTTTCTGAACCCGCTTCTAATCAGGAGTCGCAACAGCCGCAATTCCAACAATTCACACCGGTAACGTACACTAACTTACTTTTGTCTTAGTTTGATGAATGTTAGTAGAATTGGTAAAGAGTTAGTAGATATGTAAAGTTAGTAAGTAGTTATGATGTTAGTATTTGTTAAATGTTAGTAATTTGACCCGAAACTTGTATGTTTGTCTATGTATGTATGTAAAATGATCCGTTTGACCTGAATTTTGTATGTTTGTATATCTATGGTATTAGTTTGGTAAATGTAAGTAGTTATGATGATGTTAATATTTGTTAAATGTTAGTTGTTTGACCCATTTGACCCAAAACTTGTATGTTTGTATATGTATGTATGTAAAATGACCCGTTTGATACGATATTGTATGTTTGTATATCTATGGTATTAGTTTGGTAAATGTTAGTATTAGAATTAGTAAATGTTTGTAAGTAGATATGTAGATATGTAAAGTTAGTAAGTAGAGATATGTAAAGTGAGTAAGTAGTTATGATGAAGTTAGTATTGGTTCAATGTTAGTAGTTTGACCCGTTTGACCCAAAACTTATATGTTTGTATATGTATGTATGTAAAACGACCCGTTTGACACGAGTATTGTATGTTTGTATATGTATTGTATTAGTTTGGTAAATGTTAGTACTAGAATTGGTAAATATTTGCAAGTAGTGATGAACTTATGATGTTAGTATTTGTATGTTTGTAACATGACCCGTTATGTTTGTATTTTTTTGTAGGAACAAATTACAAATTTGGTTCAAAATCCGGTATTTCTAGCTCAACTCTCACAAGTTACGGGCTTGAACATTGGAACGCAACATTTAGGCGGCGGACAAGACGACGAGGGAAATGAAAATGACAACAACAACGACAGTGAATGAAGGAATTTCCCACCTATGCATCTAGTTTTATGTTTATAAGTGAATTGTAAAAACTTTTAGGAACGGTCGTATGTTAGGAAACTAACGGTAGTATGTGAAACTTGATTGTGTTCTTAAACTTAACATTTGCGGAAGTTCGTATCTATTGTTGGTGTTTGCAGTTTTAGTTGTGTATGTGGTTGACAACAGGAAATGTATAAAATACAGGAAAAAAGTACAAAATACAGGAAAAATACGTTTTTTGTATAAATAGGCAATAGTGGCGACTTTTTAGTGGCGACAGAATCAATAGTGGCGACAGAGTAGTAGCGGCGACGTTTTAGCGGCGATAGTGAAGCATTAGCGGCCAACATATTGCGGCGACCCATTAGCGGCGGCGTGTCGCCGCTAAATGTTATTAGCGGCGACATCTTGACTATGAAAGTTAGGACTGCTGCTGGCTAAACTAATAGTTTGGATTATTATCGGCCAATGGGCCATATATAGTTTGGATTATCAAAAAGTTATAGCAAACTAATTGTTGGAAAAAAAATAGGGTTTTGTAAGTTTAATTAATGCCACATATTCATTGCCATCAGCAGGAAATCAGTGATCAACACAAGTAGCAGGAACCAATACAAGAAAGAACTACAAAATTACATATATATCATTGTTTAAATTGGCTGTTACAACTTAAAACAATACAAGAAATTAGCTAAATTTACAAGTAACTAACCCTAACCCCGAATATGAATGAATTAAAGAATCAAGTCTAACAAGAAAAATGGCTAACAATTGTTGAAAAAAAGAGTTTTGTAACTTTAATCCCATATATGCACCACCATGGCAGCCGACTACCGGCCTTCATGGACGACAAGGGTTACCACAGCCACCGGTGTTACAACAACCATTTCCTGGTGTCGGAACCGGACGATGTGTTTGTAGAGATGATAACAACATGTTCCCTCTCTTCATCCAGCTTTCTTCGTCAGCAAGAAGTCTAGAGGCTCGATTTTGATCGAAATTTAAGAATATTATAAGTACAAATAATGCAATTATGACTAAATTTTTGGTTTCTGGTCTCATCATCATGTTTCTTGTGGGGCTTAAAATACAATGAAAGAGAAGAAAGAAAGAATGAATGAATGAATAAATGGATTTGGTGATGAATTGAAAGTAAAAATTAAATGGGTAGTACTTAAATGTGTTAGGGTTTGATGAAATATTTGGATGATGAGGAGAATTGGAGGTTATTTATAGGTAAAGTCAGACATCGGATGTTTGACTTTGATTTTGAATAATCTGAATATTTGTGGTCGCTAAAGGGATTGGAATTGAATAGGTCGTGTGTTTATTCAGGGTAGAAGTGAGAACTCTAGGTACAAACTTTAGTCCCACGTAATTACTTGAATAATATTTGCATGATACCAAAATCTCAAATCAAAATATTATACGCGTCACAAATTTCGCTCGTTTGGGTTCAATAAATTGAAATATATTTACTAATTAAGTATAACAATTTCAAACATAATATGAATAGTCGTAACTTGATCGGCCAATAATACAGTTTGGGATGACGTATATGTGGTTCGAGTAAAATTTTTTTATTATCTTTTGTTTTTTATCTATATGTAAAAAGTTTAACATACGATTGGTGGTCTAATATGTATGATTGTTCCCGTTTAATAGTCGGTGTTGTAATTAACAAACATAGTCGTACTGTAGCATAAATTTCTTTATTTTTCGATTTCTTATCCTAACAAATTTAATAAAGGAGTTAGTGGTATAATAGATACAGTCGTGTAACATAGTTTTTAGGTCGTAAGCTCGATAATTTAAGCAGTCGTTACATATTTTTTTCCCGTTTTCTTTACAAAGTTTTGCCGTGATAACCTTCAGTCATCATAGATTCAAATTCTTTTAGTGAAACACAACAAAAATTAAAAGGTAAAGGTATTAACTAACTAGGGTTTTAGGCAGTTATAAATGATATAAATATATAATATATGATTGATTGCATGCCTTATATGGGGAGAGTGTTATTTTATGAGAAGTGGTGATCACTCACGTGGTTGCTTAATTTTGACTTGGATCTATCGATCTTGGGTTTAAAGTAGGTAATGATAAATTATATATATATTAATCCAAACAACTAAACAAGTGAAGACAGTCAACATATATATATATATAGATTTGACTACTGATAATCATATAATTTATTTGCCGAAAAGAATGGGTCTATTTCCCACATTCGTCGTTAATCAAAACGATTGTGCTTGCTTGTTAGTAATTGAAATGTGAACCCGTGTTAATAAGCGCCATTGATTTAAAAAAATCTCACTACAAAGACTTCAACAATTTCTAAGTTAGAAAATATATATATATATATATATATATACTAGTTATCTTTAATCCTAATAAAACAATAAAATTTGTGCCACATGTTTTATTTATAAAGTGTCCACATCATCACCGCCACATGTCAAACTCACACTGAATCACCAATTTAGTAAATAATCAATTAAGATTAATTACCAATTTTATCAAAACTAATTTTTTTATTTTAAAATTTTGATAAAGTTAGTATAAATTTGATTAATTTACTCAATAATTTTAATCTTTTGTAGAAAGTAATCAACAACTTGTCAAAATAATAAGAATTTTATATCAATTATAATTTTCAAATTTCTTAATTATTATATTTTTCTTTGTATTTATCTAATATTATAAATTTATATTCAGCCCGTGTAGTACACGGGTTACTAACCTAGTATTATATATATACCAACTTAACTTGTGCATGTATTATATGAAATGTATTAAAAACGGATTAAGGCCAGAAATTTCAGAATATGATCAAATTGCTTACACATAAAATTATAATATATACAAAGACAAAGTTCGTTCGCTACGATTACATTTGCTCTTACGTGACAACCGCCTATGTTGTTCACGCGATACTGACACTGTCATGTGTAATTATTATACTTAGTTTTTATTTAGTTTTACAGCATTACTTTCTGGTGTAAAATTTTAAGATGTTTGCGTCTTCTTTTTAGTTCGGTGTATAATTTTTATTTTTGCCGTGGTTTTTTCCTTTGTTTTAATTAGTTTTATATCGTTATTTTTTTATGAATAGTTTTTTGCGATTCGGATGGTGTCTTTATTATTTTAAGTGTATAACTTTTTCGTTCAATTCTCTTTATATTGCATTATAGGAATGCAGCTTATACCTACGTTTGCCTTGCGACAACTCGCGAATAATTGAAAACTTGTTTAAACTATGAGAGTGTTCACAAAAAGAACAACCGACCACCTTGGGTCACATAATTGATTAATTTTTGGTGCAAACTGAATATCACCAACCCATATATTACATGTTTTATCATAGATTTCTTTTAACTCTTACAACATTTAGAATCCAGATAAATTTCTAATTACAACATTTTAGAAAACACTTGACCTAGATTATAAAGTTCTTCAAACACAAGGTTTAAAATCTAAGAAAGAACTAAAGAATTACATATATATCATTGTTTAAATGGCCGGGCTGTTACAACTTAAAACAATACAAGAAATTAGCTAAATTTACAAGCAATTAATATTCCTGAATAATGAAAGAATGAACTATAACAAGAAAAATGGCAAACAAGAATTAACTATAACAAGAAAAATGGCAAACAATTGTTGGAAAAATTAGAGTTTTGTAAGGTTACTTTAATCCCATATATTCACCACCATGGCGGCAGACTACCGGCCTTCATGGGCGACGACAAGGGTTACCACAGCCACCGGTGTTACAACAGCCATTTCCTGGTGTCGGAACCGGACGATGTGTTTGTAAAGACGACAACAATATGTTTCCTCTCTTCATCCAGGTTTCTTCATCAACAAGAAGTCTGGAGGCTCGGTTTTGATCGAAATTTAAGAATATTATAACTACAAACAATGCAAGTATGACTAAATTTTTGGTTGATGGTCTCATCATCATGTTTCTTGTGGCCGGGGCTTAAAATGCAATGAACTAAAAGAAAGAATGAATGAATAAATGAATTTGGTGATGAAGGGACAAAATACTAAAACTATTAGGGTTTGATAGATGAAATATTTGGATTAAGAAGAGAAGTTTATTTATAGGTAAGTGAGACATCGGTTGTTTGACTTTGACTATGACTATTTGTAATCGATCTACAATTAGCTAAAGGGATTGGAATTGAAGTGGTCGTATTTTAATGGTAGAATTCTATGTAAAAAGTTGGTCTCTCGGTCATCGATACGCATTTTGATTAATTGAATAATATTTGCCTAACAAGAAAATTTCCAAATAAAATTATTAGGTGTCACAAATTTCATGCATTCATACAAAGCTAGCTAGTGGACGTTGCGGGAGTATGTTAAAAAACATGTTTTTGTGATAGTTAAATTATGACTATTAAAACGTAGATGGTTAACACTTTACACAAACGAAAAGTTATATATGTACCGAAAATTAAATATATACATATAGGATAGGATAAAGATCAGTAGAAAACTATCTATCTTTTATTTAGAAAACTTGAAAATCATTGGAGTTCCGACAATACCTCATTAGGAGGTTAAGTGTATGATCTAGTTTCGGTGACGAAACTCTCTTTAAGGGGGATGGAATTGTAACATCTCAAAACCTGTTTTGAAGTTAAATGAATTATTTTAAGGATATTGGGGTTATGTTTCAATGGATGACCCAATGCGAAATAATGGACGTTTTATTTAGTTACTAAACTTATAAGTAGCTAATAGAAATGCCATGGAAGATGAGGGTGTTAGGTGTAAAATATAAGTAAATGGCCAAAGTTGACAAAAGAACTATTATAGAGGGGGGCAGTATGAAAATTGTGATTAAAAGAAAAAAATGGCCATTCTTCCTTGAGAAAAACCGCAGAATGCGTATGGAAGAGGGGAGATGACTAGGTTGAGCCAAGTTTATGATTCAAGCTCAAATCTAGTGTAGTTGATGGGGCTTTTGGCGAATTGGAGCCTTAGAAGACATTCTCCACGTTTTTCTTCCTCAATTTCTTGATTTGGGATGCTAGGTATGTTATGTTTCTCTAAGTTGATCATGTATGGCACTTCTAAATTCGTTAAATTGATATATGTCACATTTGGACTTTCAATGGTTTCCAGTTTCCCGAACAAAAATAGTTTTTCAAGGTACCATTATCCTACGGGATTCACGGGTTGAATCTTCATCATGTGTTCTTGAGCCTTCAAGATCAACTAATCCATGTACTTGAGCCTTCAAGATCAACCAATCCACATTCTTGAGCCTTCAAGATCCTCCTTTACTGCAACACTTGCTGCAACCTTTACCTCTGGCTTCAAACTCTTTCTTAGTGTGTTTCCAGACCTTCAAGACTCCTTGATTGCAACCGAAATAAGTCGAATGTACCATACAATCTTTAAATCGTAAAGAAAATGGTAGAATCATAACTAAGGAGTATCTTAGTGCTCCATGAATTCAATAGGTCAACCATAAAAGTAAAAGGCTCGAGAGAAGAACTAGAAATTGGATTATGCACAAATTAGGTGAAAATTGGCATTTTATGTCATTTCAGCGAATACGGCCGTCTTGCATTTTGCAATATGATCGTATTCCCCATAAGAGAACATGCACATCTCTTCTGGGCAGCGTATTCGACATGTTTAACCCGACACGATACGGTCATATTACACGATACAGCCGTATTGTGTCTTAAATAGATTTCTTTATCTTCATGTTTGGTCAAATCTTAACCGTTGAGGTCGAGGTGTCACATTGTTTGATCATGCAGTCTTAATTGTTCTGTTCGAAGTGTCACATTGTTCGACCTGTTTTCAGTCCAATTTTAACCAAGGTCATGTAATGTAACTGTCACTAGCATAATGGTTGGATGACCATGGTCACCACGAGTGTATTGAACTCTCCATGTAGTTGGATAATTTTTTCAACTCCAATGCATACAGTCAATGCTACCAAGCATTTCGGGAAACCTGTACTTTGTTAAATGCTCTTCTAGTAGCCGATGAATGTCACTTTAGGTTAGTCTTCTAAGATATCGGTCTTTATAAACCAACAAACCTACAATTCGAGGGTAGTACTTTCACCAATATGTATGTATTCAACGCATTGGTCAGCTGAAATGCCAAAGGGCAACTGTTGAATGACACTTGTGCATTTTTTTTCTTGGTGAAAAACTCTTTCTACACACTACATCATATCTTTGTGTAAAGTACTTAAAGTTTTAAAATCTACCTGGTTCTAAAATACCTTTCATAATGCAATTAAATAGTTTCATGCTCATCTTGTACCATCTTCTAAAGAACCATTCGTCATACATCGGGTTTAGAGCAAGTAATCATTCCACAAGTGTAATCCTTCCATACGACCTCTGTCTATTTCCTTGCGTTCCTTTTTTGTTTGGAAGAACCGTCCTGTTCATCGAGATCGGCAATCTTAAAAATTGCATCGCCAGATCTTCGACATCGCCATCTAACAGAGTTTGCAACGATGGAGGGTGGATGACGGAAGTGAGGGGGTGTTGTTGGATGCATGGAGATTTTGAGATATTAAAAATCAGAAACTTTGAAGAGAAAGATGATTTCGATGTAGGTGAAGAAAATGTTTGAGGTTGTCTTACGTATTTATAGGTACTAAAAAATGAGGCTAATGCAATATTCTTGTAAATTTTTTTTTCACAAAAAAAGTTACATTAACTCAAGTTGCATTATACCTAGTGCAACCCTTTTGTTACATAATGCAACCATTTAAACCTAAAGCAACCTTTTTAGGATGGAACTATTAGGGGGAAAGTTGCATTAGGTAAGAAAACAGTTGTCCCTTTTGATACATAATGCAACCATTTAAACCTAAAGCAACCTTTTTAGGATGGAACTATTAGGGGAAAAGTTGCATTAGGTAAGAAAACAGTTGTATTAGGTCTATTACAACTTCAGCTGATACAACCTTTTATGAACAAAAAGGTTGCACTGACTCATTTTTTGCTTTAAAAAAACTAGCCGTTTGGAAAAAGACGTCGAAAGCTAATATGTCATAGTTAACACTTTACACAAACTACCAAAAACTATAGAACAAAAGCTATTGACCTAAATGGTTGCCACGCGACTTGACTTTGTATATTAGATAATAATAACTTTATGAGCAACAACTTGATCCATCGGTGACAACTATACGCATCCCCACAACTTAGATGCCGAACCATAATTGAGTTACTACTAATGTAGCGTGACACGGCTATTCTCGTCTTTTTCCCCTAGTTCATGTCATGTTTAGACTTTTTAGAATTTAAATGTTTGTTTATTTTGAATAAAAGTTTAGTAAAAAAATTTGCCCAAAATCATAACTTGTTCTCTCATCTTAATTCTTGGAGTGTAGCATACTCGAAGGATTTTGTCGTTGTTCAATTAATAGAACATTGTGATGATTATCCACTATGTATAACAAGATGCATGCATGGTTGGTCTGTTTTACCTATCATTTTTCTCTTACATATTTAAGAATAGAAAGCATGCTCGGTATTGGTTTAATTCTCTTAGAGTTATCCTATTAAAGATTTAAAGTATTATTAAAATACCTGAATCTGAAAGGGATTGTTTCATGTTTAAAAAGAGATTGTGAATGCTATTTACAACTAGAAAACCTACAACTATTAACGATTATAGTGTTATACCATTATACTAGAAACGTTAGTCCTAAAATAATAGGATTCATAAGTTTATACGTGTTTCACATTATTATATTGTAAACTTTTTCTAATCATGAATAAATAGTTGTTGTGCACTTATAATAAGAATAACAAGACCAGTCTAAGTAAATATTATACTAGTATTACTATATAACTTTATGAACTTTCTTGTTTGTGAAGAAAACCATGCATCACTTTATTAATTATCTGTTAAAATATTACAAGAAATGAGCTAAATATACACGCAGTTAATCATAAATAATCAATTAAAGAATGTCCTACATCAAGAAAATTGGTAATAAACTGTTTGAAAAAAATAATAATATTGTTTTGTAAGGTTGTTAATCCCATAAATATACATGGTCATCTTCATAGAGCACCATCATCTCGGCGGCCAGCTACCTTCATGGACGGCAAGGGTTACCGCCATTACCTGTGTTGCTACATCCGCTTCCCGGAGTTGGAACAGGCCTATGTTGTAGAGATGATAATAATAATAAACTTCCTCTCTTCATCCAGATTTCTTCAAGTTCTCCATCAAGAAGTCTGCAGGCTTGGTTTTGATCGAAACTTATAAATATAAGTAAAAGCAATGCAATTATGACTAAGTTTTTGGTTTCGGGTCTCATGTTTCTTGTGCGGGTTAATATGTAATGAACGAAAAGAATGAGTAAATAAATATTGGGTTGAAGGGAAAAAGTGTGAAAGTGTTATAGGGTTTGATGAAATATTTGGATGAAGAAGTGAAGGTTATTTATACTTTTATAGGTAAGTAAGACACCACAAGGTTTGACTATGACTTTGAATATTTCTAGCCTTCAATTAGACAATTTGGGATTGGATATTGAAATGCTTTTGGTAATTTTAATTTTGAAATGTTCTTGTTTAATTATTTAATTTTTAAAAATGCTTTTGGTAATTTATATATTGAAATGTTCTTACTAATTTAATTTTTCTGAATTAAAAAAGGTGCTATAATTTTTTATCGATTTTGTTAACATATTTGTTGCTATAAATAGTAATTATGTCAAAATAATGTTTATAGTAAAAATAAGATAGCAATAATATTGAAATAAATTAATTTTTATTTCATTTTAATTATGTCCTTTTGTTTTTATAAAAATGTTATAACTTTTATTATTTAAGTTTTTAAAAAAGGAATATGTGACTTTTATTATTTTTCTAAACTGTTCTATTTTTTAAAAGTCTGTAACTTTTTTTGCTTTTCTATTATTCTTTTTAAAGTCAATAACTTTCATTATTTTCTAAAAAAAAAAGTTGACAACATTTATTATTTCTATGACTTAATTACTTTTACTTTGTTGTAGTTTTTTTTAATTTCTTTTAAACTAGGCAGTAACTTTTATTTTCTTATTCTATAAATAATGGTAACTTTTATTATCTTATTACTACGCTCCTTATTTATTTATAAAGTTGGTAACTTTTAAATTTTCATGTTTTTATCGGTTAATAAAGTTAAGTAACTTTTATTATTTTTATGTTTTTTATTCTTTTAAAAAATGTACCTAGCTTTTATCAATTTTATGATTTTTATAAATAAATTGAATTGATTATGTATATTAAAGATCATTAATTTGCTACAATTAGTTTAAAATATATTTAAGAAAATCAGTGTATTTTCGTAATGATAATTTTAATTAGAAAGTGATAATTTTAGTTACCACGGAGATATTTCATTCTATGAGGTGATTTCTCATTCCACGACCCGTATCTCATTCCACAAGGCAAGACATCACTTTATTGCACCATCTTATGGTAGTCTTTCACTCTTTCCCAATAAGAGATTATATTTTGTCATATCTCATAGTAAGAAATATTCAATTTTTAATATTATTTTAATTAAATTTCGAAGGTATTTTATGTGTATATATCTCTAAGTAAGTGACTTATACATTTGTCTGCGTCTCATTGGTCAAAAACATTAAGAAATTGAAAAATTAAAACTATTTTGTCAATTAATATTAGTCAAATGGATTTTTTTATAATTTTACCTTATTTCATGTTTATAAGAGATTGTCAATGCTATTTACAACTTAGAAAACCTACAAATGTTAACGGTTATACCAATATGCTAGAAATTTAGCCCTAAAATAGGATTCATAAGTTCTATGCGTGCTTCACATGCATTATTATGTCAACTTTTTATAATCATGAATGCATGAAGCTTTTTTTCACTTGAAGAATAAAAAGACCAGTCTAAGTATTATACTATTACTATATAACTTTATGAACTTTCTTGTTTGTGAAGAAAACCATGCATCACTTTATTAATTATCTGTTAAAATATTACAAGAAATAATGAGCTAAATATACACGCAGTTAATCACAAATAATCAATTAAAGAATGTCCTACATCAAAAAAGTTGGTAATAAACTGTTTGAAAAAATATATATGTTTTGTAAAATTGTTAATCCCATTGATATACATGGTCATCTTCATAGAGCACCATCACCACGACGACCAACTAACTTCATGGACGACAAGGGTTACCGCCGTTTCCCGTGTTGCTACATCCGTTTCCGGGAGCTGGAACCGAGCTATGTTGTAGAGACGATAACAATAAACTTCCTCTTTTCCTCCAGATTTCTTCAAATTCTCCGTCAAGAAGTCTGCAGGCTCGGTTTTGATCGATATTTATGAATATTATAAGTACAAGCAATGCCATTATGACTAAGTTTTTGGTTTGTGGTCTCATGTTTCTTGTGTGGATTATAATTATGATGCAAAGACCAAAAAGAATGAATAAATAAAGATTTGGTTGAAGGGAAAAAGTATATATGAAAGTGTTAGGGTTTGATGAAATATTTGGATGAAGTGAAGGTTATTTATAGGTAGGTAAGACACCACATGGTTTGACTTTGACTTTGAATATTTCTAGTCTTTAATTAGACAATAGAGATTTGATATTGAATAGGTCGTATAGTGACAAAATTGTTCTTTAATTAGATGTACACAATTCATCAAATACGGAATTTATTCACACATATAATATTTGTCATTTGAGTAACTGAAAAATCTCAAGCTAAAAATGTTCGGTGTGACAAACTTATTTTATAGGAATGCTTTGATTAGTGTATAAATCTTTTATTTTTGAGTTATAATTTTGATATTATCTTTTTATAATGACATTTAGTTTCAATTAAATAGTTATAAATTTAATTATACGATTGGAAAACCTAGTTTTTACATGTGAGACAACTTTATATGGTTGTTGTTATAAAACTAGTTTTTACTAAAAGCCAAGGTTATTATATCTGTTGTTTATCAATATAGTAGATTCTTTTGTTGTTGTTTATCTTTCCTTGTGAAACACCACATTTTTCAGCATCAGCTACTTACCTGCAATATGAACTAAAATACGTCAGCAACAAAACGTTTTTGGTGACCCGTAGCCAGTGACTCACAAAATCCGTAGTTTTTAATACGTGTGCTTGCCGTGAATCCTGGGTCCCGCCTAAGGTCAAAACTCAATCTGGCCAAGCACGGTCGCATATCCCCGTACCCCTTCATGTACATAACATATACGATATATCACCCTAATAAATTAATATTCGAGCCATAGATGATATGAGACCACGTATCTCCCTCTATAGCTACAACGTTCCCAATATAACTTTTTTGACAAAATCATTTTGTCATAAAGTGTCGCTAGATGTACACTTTCTACATATTTTTTGAGGTTCATAAAATATAAAATTACGTGGTACATATTTTGTTTTTTTTTCTTTTTATAAACGACTAAAATCGTCGGCTACATTTACATTTTATAAACTTCATAACCAATGTTTTAAAACCCGGGTCGAACCGGCCGGTTCAACCGGTTCGACCGGGGACGGCCACTTTTCCGGTTCTTTAATGCCCGGTTTTTTGGGTTGAACCGACCCGCTTCGAACCGGCCGGTTTTCCGGTTTTTTCCGGTTCAACCGGTTTTCTGATTTTTTTATTTTATTTTTTTTAACTTTTTTTTTTATTTTTTATTTTTTTTAAGTTTAAAACTTATATTTTCTTATGAAATACATATTTGATATTATTTTTGAGTGGATTATAATTGTATTTTAACTACTTTTGTTGGGGTGTACAAGTTTATTAGCATTTTTATAAAAAAATATATATAAATCCCCTAACCGGTTCAACCAGCCGGTCTAACCGGTCCGACCGGTCGAACCAGTCCCGGAAGGTTTTCCGGTTCAACTAAAAAACCGGTTTTTAAAACATTGTTCATAACTACAACTTTTTAGTTGTAAAACTATCGCTTTAAAAGAAAACTCGTGGTCACTTTGTATATATTGTTCTTTCTAACTTTCTAAGACACGGTCGTTGTATTGCATTGCGTGAATATGAATGCGTTTACTAGGAACATGAAGGTTTGTTTTCGTGATTCTTGGTATTAATTTGAATTTAAATTAAATAACATAAAATATAAAATATATATTATATATGCATTTGTTCTTGTTCACCAAGGATTTGAAAGGTTATACTTTATGAAGTTCCTTAGACTTTATACGTTTTTGACCTTAATTGTTACTTTTTATATCAAATGGCAGGAACTGATCAACTATATATTAGTTACTAAACAATTAAACATCACTCTCACTAAGTACGTGTAAAATACACAAATGAACGGCTTTGAATCCCAGAATTTTGCAAGGCCTAAAAGGTAATCACTTGGATATATGGTTGTATAAATTAAGTGACCATTTGATAAAATAAAGGCAAGTTATATTTAATAATCCAATTATTATTCATTAGCCGATAATATCCAAGCTATCAGTTCGGCCAATGGTAGTCGATCTCCATTTTCATTTTCGTTATCATTTGTCAAGAGCGATCTCGATAGCATAATCATTATACATTTATACCCGATTTCTGCTTCATGATGACGACTTTGAACGTGAGAAAACATAAAGATAAAACAAAAGAAAATCAAGTGTAAATAAAATGTAAATGTATGATTATTATTTATCATGCTATTGTAAATTTGTAATTGCCTTTGACAACCTAAATGAAAGTTGTGACTGATATATATTAGTCAAACACATAGATTAGTTTATTATCGGTCAATATGTCAATTTGAATTATTAAAATCCAATCTCTCTAAAATAAATATAAGAATAAAACAATAAAAATATTTTAAATATATTTGCATGAATCTAACTATTTCTTTTATAAATGCATATCAAGTTAGTATTCATGTAAGGGCTGATTTCCCAAAATAAGTTTTTATAAAGATAAAAAACGGATTTAAAATTTATAATGTTACAAGAAACATTACATAAAATTGTGAATTAAAAAAGAATTATTAAAATGAGTTAAAATTTATATGAATACGGCTATATATTACTTTTTATGACACTCAAAAACCCTATAATGTTCTCGATTTAGATTTTAGTTCGGTAACTAAGTGCAGCATACGCATTTAACCACGAGTACTTGTTCGAGTGGTTACCCTCGATAAATAGATACGTAAGTCATAGATTTTATCTGAAATGAACTTAACTGGTGTAAATACGCAATTGCTTTCCAGCACATTTATTTAATTACTAATAAAAGAAGTTATGCGGACTAAAAGCTAAATAAAACTCAAATAACTGAATAAGATTAAAAACTCATACTTTCTTATTATTATACTTTAAAAAGGTTAGATAATTATGTTCCACCTTTTTTAAAATTATTATTAAATATATAAACGATTACATAAAATAAAGAGTATAAAATACAATAATGAAACTTTTGTTAGAATTAATCTTGACGAACACGTATAGTTTATCAACTAAAAGTCATATACTGGCTTATTCACCAAACAAAAACAAGAAGAAAAAAAAAAGAACTGAATTAATCTTGTCTCTCTTTGTGAATCAACCAACGCGTTGGTCAGTAAAAATTACATACGTACCCCTAATATCGGTCAAATATAAGAAGCAGTCAAAGTCAAACAATTTTGGTGACTTAAGATATGCACTTTAAAAGTAAAATTGCAAACTAATTATTTGAAAATGTGAAAATATGCAAACACAAATAATGTGTCATCGGGTATGTCACATGTCTACTACCATTTAAGGTTAAACTTGCGGTTCAAGGACCATAAATTTAGTTTTTATGAAAAATTTTGGAAATAAAAAGATTTCAATTAATTTTAAGTCGCTTATTTGAAAGAAAATGTTTGACTTCATTATTAAATATAGAGTAAATTATTAACTTCGTTATTTATAAATAATTGAAATTACTCGTTTCGTCATTAAATTTTAATAATTACTGATTTCGTTTTTTATTTTTAAAATTTTGCCCGTTCGCAGTCTTTACTCTTTTCCACTAACCAACCCTCATTAAATAGTCATCTTAACTCTCCTCACATTCCCCTCACATGAGGGGCATTTTCGTCTCTTTAACACACTAAATGAAATAACGTGACTGACGTCTGAAGAACCCTAGATTAAATCCTATCCTCTTAGCGTAAAAGGATGAAAATGCCCCTCACTTGAGGGGCACGTGAGGGGAGTTAACGGGATTATTTAATGGGCGTTAGTGAAAAGGACTACCAGAGTGTAAAATTTTAAAAGATAAAATCAGTAATTATTAAACTTAAAGAACGAAACGAGTAATTTTACATATTTATAGAGACGAAATCAGTAAATTACTCTTACAAATATAAAATTATCAGTGTTACGTTTAAATAAAAAGGTTTTATAAGCCTAAAAATATATGAAGCCTCATGGGCTTGAAACTGTTTTTATTTATATAGGAGTGACATTTTGGTCATTGTGTTTTACCGCTTCAGGTAATTGTGTAATGTATATTTATCACTTTATTTTACGTTTAATTCCACCTTGCTATCCCCCGAGAGAGAGGCCCCCTAATCTTAGATTGGTCTTCTGGAGGAATTTCGTTTCGTGTTATTTTATAATTGTTTGTTATTAATTAGATAAATTTGTTTTTATTTTATCGTTGTGTTTTATATATTACAAGTACACAATGATGTTATTTCGTGATTTTATTTTTCAGAACTTATCATTTTAGAAAAATATATTTTCAGGTCATCGTGTTGTATGTATTTATCATTAAGCTTCATTTTAGATTATTTCATATTATTTTGTCATTGGTTTTATGTATTAGACAAATTTGTTGTTATTTTATCTTTATATTTAATATCATAGAAGTCTACAATAGTGTTATTTCACAATTGTGTTTTTCAGAACTAATTATTTTGGAAAAACACATGGTGTTCAGGAACTAGCACGGTAGAAACAAAAGATGCTGAAAAACGTATTTTTGTATTTATATCTAACGATACTATATTTATTTTAAAGATAGCGTTTGTTTTAGTGCAATTTAAAAAGTTTTGTCATGTAAACAGTTATGAACATGTAAAATAGATATAGACTTGATAAAAAGTTAACAAAAATATTCATGACTAAAATGTCTTTTCGTTAACCTTTTCTCTTATGGTTTAATCTCAACCATTAATTAAATGTTAATAATAGATGTAATAGGCTTATATCTTTCTTAAATATCTTATAATAATAACATTTCTTAGAAAATAATAGAACCCAAAATGTTTAAACACGTGATAGATTTTACTTATAGTTTTATTAAATTATATGGATGAAGTATAAATGGTTCAAAACATGTTTTATTTATGTTGGTTATTGATTTTTCAGCCCAAACTGTTCTGGCCCATCGCTTCTTAGTACAAGTTACAAGCCCATCACTCCTCAACAATTCCTTTGTTACAACTTACAAGTTACAGCCCATCACTCCTCAACAATTAAATCCTTGACCATATACCATATTAATATTTGCTGTCCAAAAAAAATATACCATATTAATATTTAGAATGATACATCTTTTTTAGCATTGAGTACTAGTGGTTTAAGTGGCAATTTACTTTAAAAAAAATATATTTCATTCCCATATTGAATATATAAAAATTAAGGTCTTTTTAATCTGAGTGATTTTTTCAGGATGTGCTGGTAACGATTTAATGATTTGTTGATTTTTAACCTTAATTTGAGGCCTAAAGCCGTTCCAAAAAAATTGAGGTCTAAACTATTTTCTTTTAGTTTTTTTTTCACATCTTTTGTACTGGTTGTGTTCGCTTTGTGCTCTTACAAATTTCCGGCTGAAACATATACTTATTCTAGACATTATAGTAGCATACCCCATTAGTAATATAATTATTATAGACAGGGCTGGCTCAAGCTTTTTAGAGGCCCCAAGCGGAGTAAAAAAATGGGGCCTTCAAGTCTTACTTTTCTTTTGAATTTTGCGAATAACCCAATTTATAACTTTTGATTCCAAATTAAATTGTTATTATATCTTTAAACTACTATAAAAGAACCAGTGACATGTTTATATAAGTGTGATAAAACCTTGAATTATAAGCTTTGAAATATCATATTTTGATTTGTGACATATAGCCAAATAAACAACCATCATAATTATATCAAACTCCCAATACAACTAACTCGAATGAGCCATAAAAAAACTATATCTTGTACATGTAAAGTACACACCTATAAATGAAAAATGTTTATGTACGTAGATTTTTCATGGAGTGACATCATCATTTAATAACCTTTGTAAATCTTTGACTTTCATAAACCCACTACCGCAAACTTTAATTTTTAATTTTTTAATTAATCTTAAATAACTTAAGGATTACTTAAATACAAGTCTTGTTTAAGTTTCTATAACAATCTCATCAAATATTAAATCATTCTCACCCATCTTATAGAAAAAACTTAGGGCGTTTAGTTCGTGTAATGTAATGGAATTAGAACTGGAATTGTAAAGTTTTCCTGTTAAAGTTGTGTTTAGTTAAGTTATGGTCAAATTTAAATTTAAATAAAATCCTTTAATCAATTAAATTTAAGGTCATATAACTTTTATTTATTAAAGTCAAAGATTTATAAGAAATGTTAAAATAATACTAAATTCAATCGATTAAAAGATTTCCTTGCATTTAAAATTCTTTCGTTACCCAACTATAATTCTAATTCTATTACATTTTCACAAACCATACGTCCTT
Organism: Deinandra increscens subsp. villosa; assembly: GCA_039602395.1. Classification (NCBI taxonomy): domain Eukaryota; kingdom Viridiplantae; phylum Streptophyta; class Magnoliopsida; order Asterales; family Asteraceae; genus Deinandra; species Deinandra increscens. The sequence goes on along the minus strand of JBCNJP010000023.1, from coordinate 1,509,596 downwards.
ATTTTGATTTAAACGTTCCCCGTATATTTATTCTAGACATTATAGTATTACACCCCATTAGTAATGTAATTATTATAGAATATAGACTAGGTTTCATTCGACACATCTAAAAATGAAAAATGTTTTTGTACTTAGATTTTCCATGGAGTGACACCATCATTTAATAACCTTTATAAATCTTTCGGTTCCCTTTCATACACCAACTATCGTTAGCTTTATTCTTTTTAATTAATCTTCAATAACTTATGGATTATTTAAATATAAGTCTTGTTTAAGTTTCTATAACAATCACATCAAATATTAAATCATCATTTTCGTTCCTTAATCTTCACTCTAAGCCCGCCCTTCATCTTCGACGTCAAAGCCGAAACAAGAACGGGCTCATTGTCGTCATCCTCAACCGGAACCACCTTAAACCGTCGTAAAACACCCGCCACCACCCTCTTCATTTGCAAAAACGCCATATCTTTCCCCAAACAAATCCTCGGACCCGCTTGAAACACCGGATATGTATACGGATCCCTTGCCGTGAACGTCACGTTCCCCGTCTTCTCATCCTTCTCTAGCCACCGCTCCGGCCGGAACTCCTTCCAGTCTTCGCCCCATAGCTTCTCCACTCTCCCCATTGCATATGGATGGTAACTCACCATCATACCTATAAACCAAATGAATAACTTAGTTTTGGTATGTATTCATATACTGTCTGCAATCTGATTTCAAATTATTTGTAAACTGCCGTTTGAAAAGTCATATGACTTTTCCAAATTGACAGATTAAAAAAGTCAAACAACCATATATAAAAAAAAAACTATGGGTTTTTCCGAGTTTATTAGTGACGAATTTTCAACTGCCTCTGGTTATTTGACGTTTGAGTACAAGTGTACAACATGAAAATCCCCCATAAACGGAAAACAAACCGGACTCTAACGCTTGAACCGATGACTTCTCCTAGAAGAAGCCACTGGGCTACAACAAAGCCAGTACAGCACGTGCTAACCGTTTATCAAAACAATTAAGAGTGATTTACCAAGTTCCCAATTGACGAAATTTCAACCGCTTTAGTTCTTTGACGTTTTGAGTACAACTCGAAAATCTCCCATAAACGGAACACCGACCAGAACGTAGGTGTCGAGGCTCGTACCGACAACCTCTCCCAGAAGAAGCCTACAGGCTGCAACTAAGCCAAAACACCATGTGCTAACCACTCTTTATAAAAAAAAAATTAAGTGTTTTTCCGAGTTTTCTAATGACGAAATCTCAGACACCGACCAAAATGTATGTGTCAAAGCTCGTACAGACGACCTCTCCTAGAAGAAGCCACCGGACATCAACTAAGCCAAAACGCCATGTGCTAACCGTTTATCAAAAAATTGAGTGTTTTTTTCCGAGTTTCTCAACGACAAAATTACAACCGCCTCCAGTTATTTAACGTTTTGATTTCAACTCGAAATTCCCCGTGGAAACCGACACAGAAACGACAGACGCCGAGACTCGAACCGACGACCACTACTAGAAGAAGCCACCGAACTACAACTAACCAATCGGATATGAAAGTATGAAACAATAGTACCTTTTTTCACGACGGTCCCGTCCGGCAAAACGTCATCGGTGGTCGCCGCCTTGGTATCCACCGGAACCGGCGGATAAAGCCTCATAGTTTCACATAAAGAAGCATGAATATAAACCATCTCCTTCACCTCATCAAAACCCAAGCAATCCGACTTCTCAACAATCTCTTTCACAATCTCCTTCTCCACCTCCGGATTCTTGAAAACCAGCCAGAAAAACCACGTCAACGCCGCAGAAGTCGTATCCCTCCCCGCGAGTATAAAACTAATCACCATATCCGTCACAAATTTCTCATCTAATTGCCCGGAGCTTAAAAACCTCGACAGCAAATCGACGGACTGGATCGACGATTTATCCGCGAGTTCTTGCTTCTTCTCGTTTACGATCTTCATAGCGAATTCTCGCACTTCGGAGACCGCCAATTTCAGTCGTTTCTCCGACCCTTTGTTTAGAAACCTCTTGATTTTCCATAAGAGAGGCGTAATTGAACGAAACCGCTCGCTGCTGATCCGGACGGCATCATCAAACGCGACTGCGAATTTCGCCTCGGGTAAAGACGGGGTTAGGTAACCCGGGTCGTACCCGAAAGCGATTTTGCAGATATTATCAAACGCGAATCGTTGGAGAATATCTTGGAGATCAAGAACGGTGTTGTTTTCAGCTGAAAAGGTGAAAACGGGGAGTAAACGCTCGTTGAGCTCGGCGTCCACCACGTGTTCGACGAAATGCCTGAGTGACTTCGTGTTGAACTCGTGGCTGGAAACCCGTCTTTGGAACTTCCACTCGTCTCCATCGATGTTGAAGATCCCGTCTCCGAGTAAATCGGAGAGGGTGGTACGAAAGGTGTCGCCTTTTTCGTAGGTTGAGAATCTTGTTTTGAGGATGTGTTGGACGGTTTCGGGGTTGCCGGTGATGACGCGGCTTTGGCCGAAGGGGCGGCGGAGGAGGAAGGTGAGGTTGGGGGAGTTAAGGACGGCGTCGGAGGTCCACTGGGTGAGGCGGTGGCGGTTGGCGTAGATTGTGAAGTAGTGTCCGATGAAAGGGTATGATTTGGGGGATTTGGATTTGGATTTGGATTTGGGTTTGGGTTTGGATTTGAACAAGATGATGAAAAGAAAAGGGAGAAGAAAACAGAGGAGGAGGAGGAGGAAAGATTGCATCATTTTTGTGGCTAAAACTAAAAGATGTCAATTATGAGTAGTTCAAGTGCTTGATGCATGGTGGGGTGGGGACCGTGCTAGAGTGATCACACATATTGATTGACATTTCTTGCATATTTTTAGTTGAAAGTTCAAAGTTTGTCGGTCAACACCTTTATTAAAAAGCTTTATTTTTGGGACGTGATAAAAGACACTTTATCAGCGGAGGTTTTAATTTCTATACAAGATACAAACGGTCGTTTGTATTTAAAAGGTCGTTTGTATTTAAACGGCCGTTTGTAGTTTGTTTGTTTTTTCTTTTTTAATAAATGTTTTAAATTATTTAATTTTTATAAACATTAAAAATGTTTATTTATCATATCTGATAAAATGTAGTTAACCGAACATAATAGTGACTTAAAATAATAAATTTTGAGACTCAGAGTCTTTGCCGGTACCGTCTCGATGGCATCTTTCCGGTGTTGGGTCCCCATGGCCCATGGTTTTTTTTGTTTAAATTTTTTTTCAAAACGTTTGTCGAGAAGACTTGTCGAGTATATGTCCCTAAATTATTAGGGGTAACGGAATACCCTGATAAATTTAGGGACTTATTTTCAAAAACAATATTGATAAATTATTTTATTAAATGACGTCCTATGTTGTCGGAAGATGACCCCAATAAATAAGATTAACAACTTGTATTAAAATATTAAAGAAGATATATTTTCTGCAGCATCCAAAAGAATATATATTTTCTGCAACATCCGAAAAACAAACACTATTTACATCGGTTGAGTCTATTTTCAAAAAAAAAATATCCTAGTAAACAATCAGATGAAAAACTTATCAGGTTCAGGTCAAACTCATGACCTAAACTCTTTAAGCATGGTTGCAAAAGTCGATAAACGCTCCCAAGTCGATGGCTGGAAGTTATGAGTACTCGCTCAAGTCGGGGGAGTATTCGGGAAATATGGAAGAGTACTCGAGGCGTACTACACGTAGGCGGGAAATACTCGGGAAGTACTCGGTCGCCTCGAACGAGTTTTACAACAATACCTTTAAGTCCCGAGTCTTCCCCTAATCACCAATATCATTCGGTCAAACAATCGTCATACAAAAGAAAAGAAGATATACAAAAGAAGATATAAATGGTTGAATTAGCAATCATTTTTAACAAGAAGGTGACCTCACCCGCGCGTTGCGGCGCGTCACCCGTAAAGTTTACAAAAAAAGAAATACAATATGCATTCTCAAATAGTTTCTACAACATATTCCATGCCTCTTTCTTTCGTACCTTCACCTGTAGTAAAAACACCAAAATAGTTTTTGTAGGTGGAGCAACTTGCAGTAGATTGTGATGCTTCTTCCTTTTCTTTGTTCCTCTTTGAGGATGTTTGGTTGTCAAATACAAAAGGAAAAAAAAGACCAACAAATATTAGAAGATAAAAACATATGACATAAGACCAAACAAACAACATTAAAACTTATGTCACTTGTATAGTACAAACACAATCTAATATCCATATGAGAAGTTAAACACATAAATACTATAAGAATTTTCATCAAGAACAACTGCAAATTGATCAAAAGTGAATAATAAAAAGTTTATAGTGTCAGTTTCGGCTGCGGTTTGACCACTTGACTAACATCACCCTATTGTAAATAAGTTTGTTAAAATCAATGAATTGAAAGAAATTTCATCAAGATCACTACAAAAATTGAAACTTACATGTGAGAGAGAAGAAGACGACTAAGGAGGCAGTTGCTGATCCCTTGTGCCAGATTTAAACTTTCTCATCATTTCCACCATCGAAACAAATGGAACTGGTGGTTTGTTACGATCATACATCTACTCATAAAGAATGAAAGAAAAAAAAAGTTAAAATTAAATTCACTACTATAACAAAACAGAGAAAACTTAACCAAACAATGAAACAGACCTTTTAGTAAGCCAATAACTGTTACATCCAAGGAATTCTCACCACTATTAACATCTAGGCTCAGATCACAATTACTAATGGCATCACTAAGAGATACAAATTGATCTCTTGTGTATCACATTAACTAATGACATCACTAAGAGATACAAATTGATCTCTTGTGTATCATCAAACATGGATGATCATCATAGCCGCATACCATTGTTACTACGGACAAATACCAACATTAAAACCAACGGCACCTCCCCACAAACCAATGAAATAAAAACATGTAGTCAAATATTACACACGTAGCCATTTAATTAGCTCATAGAAGTACAGTGATCATAGACATAGCCAAGCAATTGTTTTTGTTAACATACCAACATTAAAATCTAGGCTCAGACCATAATATATGATGGTGTCACTAAGAGAAACTAATTGATCTCTTGTGTATCATCAAACATGGATAAACATCATAGCCTTATAACATCGTTATCATTATAATAAGAAATGAACATGTAGTAAAAGATTGCACATAAATTTCTTAAGTGAGCAATGCAATATATTTCTAACTTGTGAATAAGTTTTGGGTCAAAGTTACTCTTTGATGGAAAGTTAACCCCTTACTTCTTCATACAAATGAAAGAACTAAAAATAAGAACATTTTTGTTTTTATTTTAACTTTTAAACATAGTCTGATGAACATGTTTTATGTGGTTTTACTAAAGATATATATATTGACACCTCTTAATATGATTTCGATGACCTCGTATTTGAATAAACCAAATAAAATGTGTACAAACCTGAATAAAGGAATCAAGAACCATCCAGTTCTAGATAGCTTAGCAATGTTATCTTTCAATATTTCAACAAAGGAACCAAGAACCATCCAATTTCATGTTATTCATACAAACTTCTAATACACAACTTCAAGGCCGGATAGAACTATAGTATCATAAATTTGTTGAAAGATGAGTTGTGATAAAAATAACTTAGCAATGTGCTAAAGAAGACATCGATGAAAGCCTACCAACAACCACCGTAATAACACCCTCTATTTATTAATATTTATACACACATGGTATTTGTTGTAAGCTGGGAGCATAATCCTAAAGTCAAAAAAAACTAAAAGTAACAGAACCTTATTAAGATAAAGAACAAAATTATTGCAATCACAAATTAGGGTTTATAATCCCACCACCGTTTAGTGTGATCATATAAAGAACCAAAGCAAAATCGTTAAAGAATCAAAGCGCAAGCATCCAATTTATAAGCATCCAATTCGTTAAACAACAAAAGTCATTGTACCTATTTGCAGGTACCATCCAATTTATAAGCATCATTGTATTCTGCAAACATTCAATTTCTTTCTTTCTAGCAGGTACCATATGAATAAAGAAACCAAGAACCAAGCGCTCATCTTTCAACAAATTTCTTAAGTAAGCAATGCACAGAAATTTCATGTTATTTTCATACTTTTCGTTGTGATGAAGTGTGATTCAAAGAATGTCGCTAATACGAAAGTTCGAAAGTCGCAAGCCCTAAATCAGCGAAATAAACAGCTCATAAATAATCAAAGAACAGCTGCAATAATTAGAATATATTAAGATTGGTAGTAAAGTGATGGTGAAGAGGACAAAGAGGTAGGTACCTGAGCAGAGTTGGAGCACCAATCATCTTAACCTTCACACTAAAGAATACGTGCGGTGGGACTTCACTTCTCGAGGATGGGATGGATGATCAAACAACCACATATTAGTTATTTGCAAGCATTTAAAAGGTCAAAAATTCAATTAGGGTTTACAAATCTCATACCAGAAAGCGGCCTTGAAGTCGACAAAGAAACCAAGAACCATCCAATTTCATCCGCTGGAGTGGATCGTCAGGTAGTGGCGCTACCTAGGGTTTCTTATGGAATCGCAAGGAGAGGAGAAAATGACGGTGGGGAAGTAAAGCAACAAAACCACCGCCCCCACAAACCAATGAAATAAAAACATGTACTCAAGTACACACGTTGCCATTTAATTGGCTCGAAAGATGTACAGTGATCATAAACACATCTTCTCAATTACAAATGTTATATATATAAATTCACTAAAACGGCCTGGGTTCAAATATTCTACTCATTTTTTCCTTATGTTTATTCCTTTTAGGGTTCAAATATCATAGTAGACAAGTAGTATGTAAATTTGTCGTTAAAAAAGTGTCTAAATCGTTTGGCTCCTCATTGTAGAAATAATTTTCACAAACATATCGCTTGAAGTGGAACAATGCCAACAGAAAATGCCGACTTTAGCGATTTCGAACATTTAATAGAATATAAAGCTTGTTTGACGTTTAAGCTAATAGAGAGCGTTTTTTTAATGTTGCGGTTAAACCAACTCATTCAACACTTATTTAACCATTTGAGCATACATCTCAATGTGAAATTTTGAGATATTGCACTAAGAACTTTTATGCAAGAGATGAAAAAGCAACCTTAAGTCCTAAGCGGCTAAGCGTATATCCTCTTTTCCCAAAAAAAACCTTTTACGGGTCATACCCATGATCCATGATCACAAACTGGACTGTGGCCCAACAACTTACTAACTGGACTAAAGCACAATCATTCTCCTTGAGTTCAAGACCTTAAACTTCTTTTGGGTGGCCCAATATGTACTAATACATATATATTAGATGCGTTACACTTATACTACAAACAATATTACTGTAGAACGAGTCGGCACTCCAGCATTACCTAACTCGTTTAGTAACTAGTATCATTTACTTGGTCAAACAAGTTAATCGAGTAAAACTAAAATTATATTGATAACACTTAAATTACCAATTCTAGTGGCTCTCACGTCAAAGATGAAAGGTGGTTTCCCAGTAAAAATTAAGGAGAAATGATAATACTTTAGTATAAACAGTAAAGTGAATAATCCTAATGTATCTTTTAGAGCAATAGGCGTATATTTGTTTTACTCATTAGTCTATATCATTTTCGATCGGAACACAACAATCTAAACATATTAATAAAATTTTATTGGGTTTAATATTGTTATTGTTGTTTTTGTTGCACAATATACAACATTCTTAAGCCTCTAAGTTAATGAGTTTTTTTTTTATCTTTATTTTATGTGGTCAAATTATTCATACCATTATTGTGGTCACATTATCCATGTCTATACCACAATAAGTATTGTAATAAATCTAACTCTCTCTTTTATATATAGGTATTATAATAATTATTCGTATTATAATAAACCACTAGGACTTGTCCTAGTGGTACATGTGATGAGGAGATGACTCGTGACTGAAATGTCATGAGTTCGAGTCTTTGAGCCACCAGGTTTTCCATCCGACCGTTCGCGGAGGTGGTTTTCCCTGGAACGGGTTGACTGATGGTTCTGGGCGCCTGTGAGCCCCTTTGCCAGTGGACGATCCCGGCTCAGGACTCGTTTAATTGACCGTTAAAAAAACTTTATTCATTCCATAATTGTGGTCACGTTATCCATGTCCATACCACAATAAAGTTTTTTTTATCTTTATTTTATGTGGTCACATTATCCATACCATTATTGTGGTCACATTATCCATGTCCATACCACAATAAGTATTATAATAAATCTAACTCTCTCTTTTATATATAGGTACTATAATAATTATTCATAAATATAAGTTACATAAATTTAGACTTTATTTATAAAGTTTTATATTTTCATACTTAATCACTCCTCGTCATTTTCGCTCCTTAATCTTCACCGGAAAACCGCCCACCATCTTCGACGTCAACGCCGCCACAAACCCCGGCTCACCACCGTCATCCCTCGCCGGAACCACCTCAAACCGCCGCAAAACCCCCGCCACAATCCTCTTCATCTGCAAAAACGACATCTCCTTCCCCAAACAAATCCTCGGACCCGCCTGAAAAACCGGATACGTATACGGATCCCGCTCCATAAACCTCACTTTCCCCGTCCCCTCCTCCGTCTCCAACCACCGCTCCGGCCGGAACTCCGCCCAGTCTCCGCCCCACAACTTCTCCGACCTCCCCATCGCGTACGGATGGTAACTCACCGTCATCCCTTTCTTCACCGCCGTCCCGTCCGGCAACACGTCGTCGGCCGTCGCCGTTTTTCCGTCCACCGGCACCGGCGGGTACAGCCTCATGCTTTCGCAAATCGAAGCATGAGTGTAAACCATGTTTTTTAGTTCATCATAACCCGACTTTTCGTCGGAAAACCGATTGATCTCTCGAACGATTTCGTTTTCCGCCGCGGGGTTCTTCGAGATCAGCCAGAAGAACCACGTGAGCGCGGCGGAAGTGGTGTCTCTCCCCGCGAATATGAAGCTGATCACCATATCCGTCACAAAGTTCTCATCTGAAGAGGCCTCAAATCGCGACAACAAATCCGGGGACCGGATTTGTTTTTCTTCTTTCTTCTCGTTCATGACTTTAACCGCGAACCGCCGGACCTCAGATACGGCTTCCCGAAGCCGTTTCTCAGATCCGACGTTGAAACGCCTCTTGAGTTTCCACACAAGAGGCGTTATCGCGCGGAACCTCTCCGAGCTGATCCGGAGAGCGTCCTCAAACGCGGTTCCAAACGTCGCGAGCGGAAACGACGGCGTTAAATTCGCCGGATCGTAGTCGAACGCGAGTTTGCAGATGTTATCGAACGCGAATCGTTGAAGAACGTCTTGGAGATCGAGAACCGTGGTGTTAGCGGAAGCGGTGGCGAGAATCGGGAGAAGGCGGTTATTAAGTTCGGGGTCCACTATGTGTTCGACGAAATGCCTAAGAGACTTTGTGCTAAATGCATGGCTGGAAAGCTGTCTTTGAAGCTTCCATGCATCGCCGTCCACGTTAAAGATTCCGTCTCCGAGGAAATCGGAGAGGACGGCGTGAGAGGCTTTGCCCTTTTGGTAGGTGGAAAAGTTCGATTTGAGGATGTGGTGGACGACGGTTGGGTTGGCGGTGATGATGCGGCTTTGGCCGAAGGGGCGGCGGAGAAGAAGGGTCAGGGCGGGGGAGTTGTGGACCGCGTCCGAGGTCCATTGGATGAGGCGGTGGCGGTTTTTGTAGAATGAGAGGTAGTTTCCGATTAAGGGGTAGGATTCCGGTGATAGCTTTGTGATGGATCTGAAGATGAAGATGAGTAGGAAAGGGAGAAGAAAAGAGAAGACAATTGGGGCTTCTAACATTTTTGTTGATTTTTAGGACCACAAAATGAATAACTTTGCTTATGTTTGTTATGGTATTATGTTTGTTATGGTATGTATTTATTTATATGGGCTTCAACCAAAAGGGACGTGGAGATTTGTTAACCAAGAGTTTACAAACAAATTCGATCACAGAAGCTCACATGTTTTATCATTGTAGGCAGTGGGTTTTCTAGGAGGAACTCAGCTCATATGTTTGAGCTATCAAGCACATGAGAGAGTCTGCACATGAGAGAGTCTGACTATGTCTGTTTCTTTTTTGGATATAAACGTTTTTTCGTCAATATGTGTTAACTAGGGTAGCCGGATGTAAATCGTATGTAGTAAAAAAATCTATTATATGAACTTCAAATCGGGGTGAGCATATTGGGTGTTGACACAAAAAGATTGATGAAGTGACTCGGATTGGTTCGAGATAAACCTGAAACACAAAATCAAAACCGGTTTGGTTTGGTCCGAGTCCGTCTGGTCATTGACCCATGATCATCTAGGGTTCGGCATCTTACGGGGCTCTTACGGAGCCAACCCAAACACATAAATTGACTTGATTATTGGTGTTCATTTATCATCTTATTTGGTTTTTACTTTTACTTTACTATATAATATTTAGGAAAATCATAAAAATGATCAAAGTTAGACCAAGAATATACCAAAATGACCTCCTAAATTTGATTTGCCAAAATAACCAAATTTTTTGCCGTTGATCATCTTTTTTTTGTCGTTGACTGTCTTTTTGCCGGCTAATTTAGAGGTCAAGTATATTTTTTTGCCGTTGAATACCCTTTTTACGGCTAATTTAGCCATTGACTAACTTTTTTTACCGGCTAATTTAGCTGTTGACTATCTTTTTTGCCGGCTAATTTAGCCGTCAAGCATATGCGGCGTTAAATTAGTGGCTAGAGAGTGTAACCAATGGTTGACTCTTAAACAGATTCAAAGAGGTTTTTTGTCGGATGGTGCGAGGTGTCAATAAACTATTTGTTAAGTCAAATTTACAAGTCAAATTTACAACTCACAAAACCGCAACCGCTCCCACCTAGATATATTTTGTCAATTGTGTTTCAACCGACTGGCTAACTACGTCAATTGTGTCTCTCTTTACTTAACAATATGTATTTTGTCGTTGATAAATACGTTGGCTAAACTTTTTCTCTGAAAGTGACTTGGTACCAAACATCATACATCAAGAAGAAAACAAATTACAAAACGGAAGCGTTACATAATTGATAGATATGAACCTAATATTTTATTTTAAAAAATCCATATAATTATATAGTAACTGCGGTTAGTGGGATGGATAGAAATATTATTAAAAAATAAGGTATAATGATAAAAATGTTGTATTATAAAAAATATATATTAATGAGATTATTGTCGGTTAATAGAAAATAGTTAAAATTATTTAAGTTCATTTTTCTATTTATATATGTATTTGTACATCATATACAACTTACCTTCAAAACAACACTAAACAACATCTATCATTGATGTTGAAATGTTAATTGAAAAAAATATAACATTTGATTTGGATTTGTTTGATGAAGATGTCAAATTTTACAGTAAAAGAAAAGGCCACTTCTAAAGTGATAAATGAGATTAAAGTTTGGAGTATTTTGTGGCTGAATAGTAGAAATCGGTTTAGTATAATCTGGGATAGCTGCAGTTTTAGTCGGTTGCCCTTGTTTTTGATGTTGAATAAAATTGGTCGTTTATAAAACAAAAAGAAAAGAAAATTCTATCCATTATGACACACACGAGTTTCTATAATTCTATGTATAACATTAAACAATTAAACAACTTGTTCGAATTTTTATGTATAACATTTAGTCATTTACAACTTTTATGTGCAATTCGTTATGCATAGGGTACAAGTGAGGTAAGCATAATTAGAGTTGTACTCTTCTTGACCTTTAATTTGGAATCTGAGAATGGATACGTGTAGCATTTTTATACACCTGTATATTATGATCTATATTGTCACACGTGTTCTTTTCTTTGAATAGAGCTTGTATACTTATTTTTTTTAATAGCAATTTTAATTTTAATCTTTATCAAATTTTCATTTTGAAGATTTAAACCCTAACAATTACTAAAAAAGACTCTGTTCCTTTCTACTTACTACTGATCTACAATTTAAGTAACAAAGGTGATTGAACATAAGTCACCGGAACTAGGAAAATGGTGAATGATGGTTTTTCGAGTGAACCAACTCTGATTAAACGATAGAAAACCTGCACACTAGAACAACGTGTTAGGGCGTTACAGGGTGAGTCGGAGAGGACCCCTGTATCGGCCATCCGACGTGAGAATAAGTGATCGGTATGAGAGAAACTGAGTATGGAGAGAGTGAGAGTGAAAGAGATAATGTACCTTTAATGATGATCCACAGTTTACTATTTATAGACTCACCATTAGGGTTTTTTGGGACACAAATAACGTCAGCGCGTGTGGGACACGGCGCGTGAAGGAATAATTCAGGTGTTTCTCTGTTACGCGTGTCACCTTCTCATTGGTCCAGGACCACATGCAGAATGTGGGTTTGTTACGGTGGGGACCACTCCTTGGTGGAGAATTTAATGCTTAACGGTCTGTGAATGTGGGTGTGTGCCCTTTACGCGCACATGTGCTTTAGTCTCTTTTTTCGTAAGTCCGAAGTGTGCTTGTGGGCTAGCCTAACCAACATTCTTCTATTGAGCTTCATAATATGTTGAGTTTTAGGCCTAAAGGATAGATTCGACAGATTCGATATCTATCCTCTTCAAAAAGGTGTATACTTATCATCTCTAAGAATCTATATATATTGTCACTCACATATCTCTCTCCCTAAAATTGCAAGACGCCACTCTCTATCTCTTTTAATTTCACCCGCATCGGTGATTCAATCGGCAAAAGGACAGAGCCTCTAATGTTCTATGTTAATCTAATATTCTCATGATTCTGATTTTGATGATTCTAGCTTTGAAATAGAGAATATTCGATTTGCTTAGGCTATGATGATTATACTCTAAACCTTTATTTTTGGCCAACCTATTTTTTCTTTTTAACTTCATAGATAATTTTCATTAAAAACAACAAATTATAAAGAAGTACGGGTAAACGGACAACAAGATGCGGATATGAGTTCATTTGTTGGCTTAGAATTTAGATCATTATAACATAAATTTAAAGTAGAAAATTGATTTTGATTTATACAATTGCATATATACTAAGTATGTATGTGAATATGAGTTCATTTGTTGTATAGATGTTAAGCTTTATTGGGGTTGTACTTTGGGTTATGTTGATCCAAATTTTTATTTTTTTATAGGCTATAATAATCTAAATTCTGAGCCAACATCTTTATTTTCTTTCCTCTATGATTTCTGTTTGTAATCTGATTTTACTTTTTTATATTGATCAATTTATTGTTATGTTTAAATATTCTTGTCATTCGATGAATGAGTGTTTTGAGTTAATTTTGTAGTTTTTGGATCAATTTGGGTGTTTGAATTGTGTAGAAAATAAAACTGCAACATTTATTATACAAATAAAAATAATAAAGGTTAAAAAAGAAAATAAAATTTTTATTATAAAACTTATGTTATAATAGAGTATATAAATATATTAGTTTATGATTGATGATGGTAAAAAGATTTTAGAAATTAGTTGCATTTAATAAATTGTTTATTTCTAAAAAATTAGCATAGTGATATCAGGTAATATATGTGTGTATATATATATTAGGTTATGATTCATAAGTGTTTTATAAGTCAATGTCTCGTACTATAACTAAAACTTGTCAATGGTACTTCAATTGGGTTAAAGAGATTTTTGTAATAGTAGTTTAAGGTTTTGAGTCTTTATGGCGGTTATGATTTTATGGCGGTTACGATGATATATGGTTATGCTTGGTTTACTTTCTTTGAGGCTATAAGAAAGCAATAAAATTGATGCACTTATCTCTTTCTTTTTTTGAGGGTTTTAATGATTTAATATGAGCCCTGGCATGTTTTATGAAAATTATTTAAACAAAATTGATGCACTTAATTATCTCTTGAGGGTTTTAATGATTTGATATGAGCCCTTGTATGTTTTATGAAAATTATTTGTTTAAAGTTTGATTTCATCATTAATATCATTAATACATAGGCATAAGAAATCTATGGAAATGATGCAAAGTGAAATGGAGATCTCTGTATTTGCTTTTGAAATAGTTGCAGTTGATTCACTTTTGTTTTAATTTTTTCTTTATCTTATTCTCTTTTGATATCATATCTATGGTCGGATAGAGTGAGGATGGATCTAACATTTTTTCACCCAAAGACTATTACTTTTCTTTGTAAGAGGATGAATCCGGTACAAATCATGTTTTCTGTAAAAACCGTAGGAACTGTTTTGAGCCATTAGATCTATTTATGAGTGGCTAAGATCATTTACACATCACCACCTCACAATTACAGTATATATTAATAAGTGAAGGGGTAAAATCGTAATTGTGCTATTTTTAAATCAAATTATAAAACAAACAGATATCTGACGTATCTGTTTTTACGAGTTTTTAATGTATTACTTTCTTTGTAATGTTGTAAATGTTTTACTTTTTTTTGTCACGTCTTAGCCGCTGCAACACAACAACATACCATAAACGTATAAACAGGTGGTCCATCACATCACGTGAATGGCCGTCACCATCTTATTATAAGCAAAACAGATTATTACACCAACTTTTCTCTTACAAATTAAGCAAGAAACTATCCAAACAATGACAATAACAACATATAAACATTACATAACTGATTAACTGATAGATATGAATATATGATACTCACATCTTACAAATTAATTTTATTTATTTAGTTTCACAACACATATATACGATCATATCATACCCTAAGGTCACGAGTGGTTGGAAGACATTTATGTAATTTTAGGAGTTCGAAGGACAACACCATTAGAGTCCACCCACACCCACACACGGTCGCACCGGAAGTCCCTAGTCGTCGGAGTTCCATCCAATAGCACGATAGCGTCCACCCGTGGGTTCTCTTTCTCGATTGTAGCCGCTGCTGCATCTCCGGTCGACCCGACCAACTCCGGCCATGAATTCTTTCCTGTAACATTATACCGTTAATTCTTGTGTTAAATGTGTTAAGTTTAGAAAAGTAGAAGGTAGACGCTCAAAGTATCGAACCAATGACCTAAAGATTATATTATACGACTATATCCATTATACCGACAATACTTGTGCTAAATGTGTTAAGTTTAGAAAAGAATCAAGAAATCGATGGCTGCCACATGGCAACCACCAAAGAACGTCACGTGGACCAATAACTTATGGTTATTATTTCTACCCATATGTTGCCACGCACTTGGAATACAATAGAAAAAAACACGCAGAGAGAATGAATGCATACAAAACAGTTGAATTGTTATAACGCTATATAAAGAAAATGAAAATACAAAAAAACTATTTAACGGTGTTAAAATTAAAATTCAAATGTTAAAAAGTATTGAGCGTAGTATGTAAAAGTTATGATATACGACTATATCTGTTATACCAAAAACTTTATGACGCCTCCCCATGTTTTTTCTGAAATACGATTGGACCAGAATTTCTAAAAGTATTTTTTTTTAATTAATAACGAAAGAGACCTTATGAGTACACACTACTTTGAGACATGTGAAGATAAATTCAATTATTTAAAAATAAATGAGTCGAATTAAATAATATGAACCTAAAATATTAGAGAAATTGAAAGAAAAGAGTGGGTTACCTTTGCAATCTGTCATTTTTAGATGAGGTTTGAAGTGTATGGAGAATTAAGGGGTATAAATAGATGTCAAGGGGAAGAGAAAGGGTTGCACATTATGCATTGAGGGTTGTACTTTCACTTTGAGAATTTTCAACAATTTCATCAAAATCTGCAGAGTCAAAGTCAAAATTGCCACGTTTGTTGACTTTGTCAAGTTGAAAATAGTGGCAAACCGCCCTTTTAAACCGTGAAAACATTCCCATTTGTGTCGGTGTAATATGGATAAACATCAAAAGTATAAAACTCAAGGTTTCATGTTTTTTTTTTTTCATGGTTTAGAAGGTTAAAAGTAAAGAATCTTGTCTAGTAACATAATCGAACGGGTGACATAGGTTGTGTAAACTTATGAGTTAAACTTAAAATGAAAATGAAAGGAACTAGCTAGGTGTGGAATGTGCGTATTTTCGCGTTGTTACGGAAAAACTGATAAACATACAAAAAATTAAAGTGACTTAAAGAAAATGAAAATACAAAATGATTACATAACAACATTGAAATTAGAAACAAAACACTCAAAATATCAAGCGCAGGACCTAAAGTTAAAATAAAAAACGAAACGATCAAATTCTTGAACCTAACAAAAAAAAAACCAAAAATAAATAAATAAATCGTGTCACGTGAACAAAACACTCAAAATATCAAGCGTAAGACCTAAAGCTACTCGAGATCGGATCGATAAAAAATTCAAGCGAATCTAGCCTTAACGAGCTCAAGCTTTGAAATATTGCCCGTTTATTAAACGAGCTCGAGTCCGAGCTTTATATATGGAGCTCGAGCCCAGCTTTACATATCGAGCTCGAGCCAACTCACGATCTTTAACAAGCCTTTAGTTTATATAATTTTGATTTAATTTATTAAATATATTTAGAAAATTAATTATTATCATATATAAATTATGATAAATAAGTAAAAAATATGTATTATTTTTTATATAAAAAATATAAGTATAAATATATAAAATTTTAATTATAATAATATAGACAAAATTAATAATAAACGAGTCAAGCTCGAGTTTTCTTAAATCTAAACGAGCTTAGACGAGTTTGCCTTAAAAACAACACATTTCAATTCCATTAGAGTTCGATAAAGATGCCGATGAAAAAAAGGTGAGGTGATGTAAATCGGGTATTTGGTTTTTAGTTCACTTTTGTAAATTCCTTTTCAACCTTATAGTTTATTCAGGCTGTAGATATATCTACTCACCAAATTGATATATTCATCTATTTTTCACGGCCGATTCATGTGAAACGACTCCAAAACGACCGTTTCAAACAAAACGTCCTCAATACGATTTGTGGAAAATGGGGGGCCCTTGAATTTTAAGGTTGTCGTCGTCGCGACACGTCACCTCGTTTTGCCTGAAACGACCGTTTTGGACAAAACGACCGTAGAAATTGGGTTTCTCTAGTAAACTCACTGGGTTTATCTATAACCACTCATAATACTCTTTATTTATAAACTAAAAGATATCTATTAAATATTTTTATTTTTATTTTGATAGTTTAAAATCTTAGGTTTTACACCAAATTAGAAAAGGCATTATATTTTTTGGCAACGTGGAAATCAGGTCAAAGATATCAGCCTGTCCGAATTCGTAAGCAATTCAATCCCCACCAGAATTTATAGTGGATGTTTAAATAGTTTGTTCTTATCATTTTATCAACTCCATCTATATAGAATTATTATATATTATATATTATATTATATATATATATATATATTTATTATATTATATTATATTATATTATATTATATTATATTATATTATATTATCTTATATTATATTATATTATATTATATTATATTATATTATATTATATTATATTATATTATATTATATTATATTATATTATATTATATTATATTATATTATATTATATTATATTATATTATATTATATTATATTATATTATATTATATTATATTATATTATATTATATTATATTATATTATATTTATATTTATATTATATTATATTATATTATATT
Source organism: Deinandra increscens subsp. villosa (assembly GCA_039602395.1). Classification (NCBI taxonomy): domain Eukaryota; kingdom Viridiplantae; phylum Streptophyta; class Magnoliopsida; order Asterales; family Asteraceae; genus Deinandra; species Deinandra increscens. The sequence continues at coordinate 1,491,981 of JBCNJP010000023.1, read as the reverse complement.
ATATTATATTATATTTATATTTATATTACATGAATCTTGAGTTTGAGTGGTATGTACGTACGTGGTTTGTCCTGATCTTAACATCTTTAGATCTTACTTTTATAAGTAAGATTTTACTATATATGTTGTTTTTAAGATTTTACTATATATGTTGTTTTTACTTGTTTTGTTTGTTTCCTTTGTGTAATCTTTGAATAGAATAATGTTATTATTTTATTGTGATTGGATTGATTTTGATGAATGTGAATTTTGATTTACATCGAGCGGATCCGAAAATGTGGGGTGCATACTGGTATTGATGAGGTTATGATTCAAGGAACCTCATTGGGGTTTCCAAAGGGACAACACCCTCAAGAGAGCGGAGTCCAAGGGGCAGAGCCCCTGGTTAGAGTTGAAAATATTTTGGTCCGAAAATATACTTATTATTTTTGGAAGGATTAGATGTGTAATTTAGCAATTCTTGATTTTAAGTTCGAATCAAGATAATTGCTAAAGTAATTATCTTTGTACGCTCCATTCCTAAAGGATCTGATTGGGTCGTAAACATTTTCTAGTTTGTTTTTCTGATCACACAAATTCTTTGGTTCCATCATACTCATGTGAGACATATATTCGATTGAAGATTCGAGTGAACCGACTAAATGTTTAATCTGAAAGTGAACACACGTTTCTCAGACTAATCTAGAAATTCGCAATTTCTAACAACTAATATATTCTCTTCAATGGACTTGTAAAATCGAAAGACTAAAGTGAATAACAAGAAATAAGTTGGCATTATAAGAAAAAAACATACAATCTGGCAAAAAATATCAAGAGACTCATAAAATTTAAACAAGTTAACTCTATGGTGGCAAATAATGATAGCAGATCTATGACCCAACCCGCCCCGACCCGTCCGTTTTGCCAGGTGTATATATAGGGTATGACTCATTTGAGAAGCATCTCAATTCATGTGAATTGTGAAAATTATGTGTAAATGTGTTAGATTTGTGAAACGAAAATTACATAAACCTTTAAATAGTTGAAATACACGTACGAAAATGTCGCGACATATACATGATATATCAATTCATATCTTCTAAGGTTAATTGCAATGGTTTCGGGGAGGAGGAATCGGGGAGGGTTCGGGGGAGTTCGGTGGGATCGGGGTGCTCGGGAACACCATTGCGGGTGTCTCGGGGTCCCCGATCGGGGAAGGGGTTTGGGGTCCCGACCTTGAGAAGAAAAAAACGGGGAAAAGAGAGAGAGTGGGGATTGGGAAGGTTTTTATGGGGTGTTTGGGAGAGTGGGAGAGTGGGGAAACCATTGCAATTAAAATGGGGAAAAATGGGAAGGGGTGGGGAATGATGAGGTGGCACCAAAAATGGAGTGGGGGATTGGGGAAATGGGAAAACCATTGCAATTAACCTTACAACGGTGTTTTTATCTTTATCTTTATAACTTACTAAAAAAACATAATTATCCATTAAATTTAAAAACTTTTAAAACACACTCTACATCACATTCCGTATCCTTAAAAAATCTAATATATATGTAATGGATTGATATATTTACTAATCTATTATATTTATACATATTAAAATTTAAGTATAAAGTTTAAATATAAAGATGCAGATATAGAAAAAAACGAATAAACATTTTTTATATTTTCTTTATAATTTACGAATAATATATAAGTTGTAACATAAAAAAGCTGATATGAATGCTCTAAGAGTGAATAGTATGGTAGCCTTGAAGCATGAAGATGTATTAATCACCTTGCGTCATGTCACGAGAGAGGGAAATAGTAAGTTTGAAGCCGAGATAAAGAGGGTGGTAAGTATGATAAACATTATAATAAATTCAACTAACACTCTAATTAATATTCTTGGTCTCTCGCTTTTGGTTTGCAATATTGTTAATCTTTTACAGTTTTACAACAAGAAGACGACACTATACTAGAAGATGCACATATATATATATACATAACGATACAACTTGCAAGATTAATTCTTATTTTCAGATACCCTTTTAGTGCTGTTAAAAAAAATACCCTTTTAGTTATGCTTAATTTATTAGATTAGTTTTTGTTCAATAAAAGCATTGCCTCAACCAACGTGAGATTGAGTTGCCTGAACTCATCTGCAACCCTAATTTGAACCAATAAAATTGATAACTGATTTAACACCCAAATTTAGTAAATTAATTATGGTAATTCACAAGCAGTTTTAACACAAACGACTTAACTATCACATAATATATTGATACGATTTCACTTATATCTTACACATTTTATTTATTAACGCATTCATACATCATACATTTATTATACAACACAATATATATAGTAGAGTAACACTATAAGAGCTACATAATTTATTTTATTATTTATGACATTTTAATACGGTGATCACCGTCGCCGCTAATAATAGCCCGTCGAGCCAGCTAGCTAGCCAATGACAGGAGTCCGGAGGACCACCCCGTTCGAGTTCACCCACACCCACACACGGTCGCATCGGAAATCAAACGTGACCGAATCCCTTCCTTCCACCACCACAATAGCATCGACCCGTGAATTCTCACTCTCGATCCTTGCGGTAGCTCTCGATCCCCTTGCGCCTACGAGCTCCGGCCATGAACTCTTTCCTGCATCATGTATTAATTAATTAATTAATTAATTATCCAAATTAACAAGTAAGTTATAAATTATTGAATTGAATCAATTTCAAAGCTTATGAAATAACTTAATTAAAGAAAGAAAAAAAAAGAGAGAGAAATTTCATGCATGCATGCATGGATTTACTATCAACCTACGTACCTTCACAAGTAGTTGACATTTTTTCTTAATTGTGCATTGAAGAACGTAGAGTATTTTGGGTATAAATAGAGTATTTTGGGTGTAAATAGGTATACAGTTGCGTTACGGGATCGATGTACTAGCTTTCAACTTTGAGTTTTTCAAAATGTTCCCATTTAGTTTGGGTTTTTAGTATTAATATATAATTATAATAATAGAAATTTCTTCTTTACTTGAAAAGGAAAAATCAATTTGCTGCTGCTTTTGTTGACGTTCGTTATATTTGAAAAGCAAGACATAAGACTTTCTAAATTTAAGAGATGCCCATAGACACCTTAAGATGTATATATTTCGTCATTAGATTAAACTTTTATTGTTGGAATGAAAAGTAATTATGATTAAAATAAAAGAAATTAGAAGTAGAAGTAGAATGCATGTCTAAGGTCCGTGTTTTTTATACGGTTTATTTAAAACAAATTTCGGGCATCTCAAACTTAAGAACCCGTTTTTTTTCTAATGTGTAATATGTTAGAGACGTCATCAGTTTTAAAAGATATGAAAAGACAGACATACAAGGATTTTGGTTAGCAAAACTGATTGCATTATCCATCCGACCATCTTTACATTATTGATTTGAGTAGTGGACGTACAAAGATCTTGGTTGGCAAAACTGACTCCATCCTCATATAACACCTATCGTCATACCTTCAATTGCCTAAATCAAATTTTAAGCATCATAACTTGAAATAGTTGTGAAATCAATATCATAACCCTATTATATATCATAAATAAGTGTCTAAACATCAATAAATCATCCAAACACAAATTATATAAGGACAACAATGAAAAACATCGAAATAGGTCACTAAAAATTTTCAAAATTAAAGAGATACATACCTGATTTGTTGTTCAAATGATCATACGAACAATAACCAAGCAGAATCTATATACAATCAAGCATAATAACAAGATTTAGCCAACTACTTTAGATGAGCATACGAACAGTTGAGCATCCTCAAATTCAAACCTAAGAGAACATCGGTGGTGTTCTGAGGCGACTTGTAGCAGCCTTCATCACCAATCGTTAAGGCTAAGTGTTCTTCTCAAAACTGGCGTTTTTCTCAAAATTTACAGAGCTTAAAATATGTTTTCTTCGCCTTTCGATTCGAGTTCCTCTCTATTGTAACAGTGCTAGAGTTAGGGTTCTTTGTCTCCGTTGAAAAATCTTTATTCTCCATTGTAAAGTTGCTGGGCTAGGGTTAGGATGCAAAGACGGAGCAAAATCGATGTTCTTTCTCCATGTAGAGAGATGGAGCAAAGATAGAGTAGAGAGACGAAGCGAAGTGTGTGGAGATTAGTGATGGAGCAAGTTTGGAGATCAGGTGAATAAGAACGAAGTGGGAATAATTTTTTGGGAGTGGGAAATGAACAATAAATGAAAATATAAAACGACTATAAAAGAGATGATGCGCACATTAAAATCTGTACTCTGTGTTTTTTTCTTCTTTTATGACACAAATTTTACGACACACAAAAATGCACGTCATCTACACTTAAGATTCTACAATTTATGACAGATTTTTAATGACACGCATTTTTGCGCGTCATAAAACTAACGTGCATCATCATCCACGCACCATTAAAGGCCCTATATCTAGTAGTGTGTCTATGGTTCGTGTTTTTTATACTGTTCATTTAAAAGAAATTTTAGGCATCTCAAAATTAAGAAGTTTTTTTCTGATGTATAATAGCAAAAGTAGTTGTACTGTCTGAGAAGACCTCTCCGGCATGAAAATGCATCAATAATGGTGGTGGAACCCAGATGAGGATTTTATTGATTCTCTCTAAAGAATGGTATGAGAAGTTAGTTTAGAGAATTATTGAAGGTTGGGTTTAGTTTGTTTATTATTAATTTCTATTTATTTATATATTATTATAATAAATTTGTATATACTTAGAATTATACTTTTTATATAAAAAATAAGGGTTATTGGCTTGAATTCAAGCCAATAACCCAAAAAATAATACATATTATTTATTAATTCTATCATAATTTTATATATAGTAGTTATTTTTTTAATATATTTATTAATTAAATAAAAATTATATAAATAAAAGGCTCGTTAATGCTCATGAGTCGGTCCAAACTCATTATGTAAAACTCAGGCTCGAGCTCATTAAGGTATGACTTATTTTAAGTTTTTATCGATTCGATCTCGAGTAGTTCATGAAGAACTAGACTCGTTTACACCTTCTAGCAAAGGGTATACCACCACCCTAAGTGTGACAAACATCATTACAATAGATCCAACTAACACTGTATTTAATATTCTTGTTTTCTCGCTTTTGGTTTCCAATATTGTCTTTTGCAACAATCTTTTGTAACCTTTTAGTTATGCATGATACACATATATACATTTATATCAATTAAACCATAATGTATAGATACGAATTCACTTATAATATTGTGTTACACTTCATTAACTCATTCATACAACATGATACATTTATATTAATTAAACCACAGACATAATTTATCTTATTTATTATGACATTTTGATACGGTGCCCTAGCTAGCTAGCTAGTAAGCCACCGATCGATCGATCGAGCCGGCCAACTAGGCTAGCCGATGGCAGGAGTACGAACGACCACCCCATTCGAGTTCACCCGAACCCGCACACGGTCACATCGGAAATCACCCGTGATGGAAGCCCCATCCAGCACCACGATAGCATCGACCTGCGGATTCTCGCTCTCGATCCTGGCTGCCGCTGCCGCCCCGCTTGCCCCTACGAGCTCCGGCCATGAACTCTTTCCTGCATCATGTATTAATTAATTAATTAATTAATTAATTAATTAATTAGTCAAACAAGTATGTTACAAATTAATCAATTTGAAAGCTTATGAAATAACTTAATTAAAGAAAGAAAAGTAGAAAAAAGAGAAACTGCATGCATGCATGCATGGATTTACTATTAACCTACCTTCACAGGTAGTTGACATTGTTAATTAGTTAATTGTGCATTGAAGAACGCAGAGTATTTTGGGTATAAATAGAGTATGGGGTATTTGAAAAAATCAAATTTGTTTCAATTGAAAAAATCAAATTTGCTGTTTTTGTTGAAGTTTTTTTATATTTGAAAAGTAAGACAAAGACTTCTAAACTTAAAGACATATCCATATACACCTAACACCTCACTGTGTATAGGTTTCAGAATTCATATATATTGTCATTCAAACACACTTATTTCTATCTCGATCCTCATATTTTCATTTATTCAAGTAGAAGAAAAAGAATGTCTAGGTTCGTGTTTGACACGGTTCATTTAAAACAAATTTCAGGCATCATAACTTGAAATATTTGTGAAATCAATATCATAACCCTATTATATATCATAAATAAGTGTCTAAACATCAATAAATCATCCAAACACAGATTATATAAGGACAACAATGAGAAACATCAAGTCACTAAAAGTTTTCAAAACTAAAGAGATACATACCTGATAATTTGTTGTTCAAATGATCATACGAACAATAACCAAGCAGAATCTATATACAATCAAGGATAATAACAAGATTTAGCAAACTAATTTAGGTGAGCATATGAACAGTTGAGCATCCTCAAAATCATACCTAAGAGAAAAATTAATCGGTGAGTATTACGAGCAGGCGACTTGGAGCAAACTGAGATGAGATGGAGGCTTAGTTGAGATGGAGAAAAGTCAAACCTAAGAGAACATCGGTGTTCTGAGGCGACTTGGAGCAGCCTTCATCACCAATCGTTAAGGCTAAGTGTTCTTCTCAAAACTGGCGTTTTCTCAAAATTTACAGAGCTCAAAATATGTCTTCTTCGCCTTTCGATTCTAGTTCCTCTCCGTTGTAACAGTGCTAGAGTTAGGGTTCTTCGTCTCCGTTGAAAAATCTTTGTTCTCCATTGTAAGGTTGCTGGGCTAGGGTTAGGATGTGAAGACGGAGCAAAATCGGTGTTCTTTTCCCATCTAGAGAGATGGAGCGAAGATGGAGTAGAGAGATGAAGCGAAGTGTGTGGAGATTAGTGATGGAGCAAGTTTGGAGATCAGGTGAATAGGAAAGAAGTCGGAATAATTTTTTGGGAGTGGGAAATGAAAAAATAAATGAAAATATAAAACGACAGAAAAGAGATGATGCGCACATTAAAATCTGTACTCCGTGTTTTTTTTTATGACTCAAATTTTACGACACACAGAAATGCACGTCATCTACACTTAAGATTCTACAATTTATGACAGATTTTTTAATGACACGCATTTTTGCGCGTCATAAAAGTAACGTGCATCATCATCCACGCACCATTAAAGGCCCTATATCTAGTAATGTGTCTATGGTTCGTGTTTTTTATACTGTTCGTTTAAAAGAAATTTTAGGCATCTCAAAATTAAGAACCCGTTTTTTTTCTAATGCATGTATAATAGCAAAAGTAGTTGTACTGTCTGAGAAGACCTCTCCGACATGAAAATGCATCAATAATGGTGGTGGAACCCAGATGAGGATTTTATTGATTCTCTCTATAGAATGGTATGAGAAGTTAGTTTAGATAACTATTGAAGCTCGGGCTTAGCTTGTTTATTATTAATTTTTATTTATTAATATATTATTATAATTAAATTTGTATATACCTAGAATTATACTTTTTATATAGAAAATAATACATATTATTTAGTAATTCTATCATAATTTTATATATAGTAGTTATTTTTTTTGTATATTTATTAATTAAATAAAAATTATATAAATAAAAGGCTCGTTAAGACTCACAAGTCGGCCCAAACTCATTACGTAAAACTCGGGCTCAAGCTCGTTAAGATATGACTTATTTTGGGTTTTTATCGATTTGATCTCGATTCTAGCCAAGGGTATACCACCACCCTAAGTGTGACAAACATCATTACAATAGATCCAACTAACACTGTATTTAATATTCTTGTTTTCTCGCTTTTGGTTTCCAATATTGTCTTTTGCAACAATCTTTTGCAACCTTTTAGTTATGCATGATACACATATATACATTTATATCAATTAAACCATAATGTATAGATACGAATTCACTTATAATATTGTGTTACACATCTTATTCATTAACGCATTCATACAACATGATACAATTATATTAATTAAACCACAGACACAATTTATTTATTTTATATATGACATTTTGATACGGTGCCCTAGCTAGCTAGCTAGTAGCCTAGTAAGCCACCGATCGATCGAGCCGGCTAGGCTAGCCGATGGCAGGAGTACGAACGACCACCCCATTCGAGTTCACCCGAACCCGCACACGGTCACATCGGAAATCACCCGTGACGGAAGCCCCATCCAGCACCACGATAGCATCGACCTGCGGATTCTCGCTCTCGATCCTGGTTGCCGCTGTCGCCCCGCTTGCCCCTACAAGCTCCGGCCATGAACTCTTTCCTGCATCATGTATTAATTAATTAATTAATTAATTAATTATCCAAACAAGTATGTTACAAATTAATCAATTTGAAAGCTTATGAAATAACTTAATTAAAGAAAAAAAAAAGTAGAAAAAAGAGAAACTGCATGCAAGCATGCATGGATTTACTATTAACCTACCTTCACAGGTAGTTGACATTGTTAATTAGTTAATTGTGCATTGAAGAACGCAGAGTATTTTGGGTATAAATAGAGTATGGGATATTTGAAAAAATCAGATTTGTTTCAATTGTCAAAAATCAAATTTGCTGTTTTTGTTGAAGTTTTTATATTTGAAAAGTAAGACAAAGACTTCTAAACTTAAAACATATCCATATACACCTAACACCTCACTGTGTATAGGTTTCAGAATTCATATTGTCATTCAAACACACTTATTTCTATCTCGATCCTCATATTCATTTATTCAAGTAGAACAAAAAGAATGTCTAGGTTCGTGTTTAACACGGTTCAATTAAAACAAATTTCAGGCATCTCAAAAGAACCGTTTTTTTTTAGTTAATTACACAATTAGTACATGTAGTTTACCCATAGTAACAACCTGGGGTACTAACTTCTGGATGTAACAACATAAGGTAGCAACTTTCAATTTTGTTTTATAAAAGGGTATTAAGCTAGCACCCCGTTAACTTTTAACGGCAAGCCCCCATGTGACAAAAACGTGAGGGCAATTTTGGCAATCAACATTCCCCCCACATATTAAAACCCATCGATTCAAATCCAAACCTCAATTCTCCGGCCGTTCTCTTTTCTGATCATCTCAGAACGGCCGGAAACCCTAGTTTGGAGATGATCGGAGAAGAGAACGGCCAAAAAAGTGAGGTTTGGATTTGGATCGATGGGTTTTAATATGTGGGGTAATGTTAAATTGACAAAAAGTGGTGTATGAGAAGTTAGTTTAGAGAGTTTATTACGTCTCTCTAAAAAATAGTATGAGAAGTGTTTTTAGAGTGTTTATTAAGTTTCTCTGAATGTTGGTTTTCTAAGTGTTTATAGGTGTGTCTCAACGAAGACATACTTATCTTTTTTTTTTTTTTGACCGGAAATTATCTTGTTATTTATAGATAAGGATGAGTTAAAACCCCTCGATCACTATAAACCATGAGATGAAATATTTGTCATAAATAAATAAGAGTTAAAATAGCATTCCGGATATAAATTTAAGTAGAAACACTCATTCAACACAGTTATTATTAAAAACATTCATTCAACACAATTTTATAAGTTTGAAATATTCATCCTCATAAACTGTGAGATGAAATAAAAACTCATAACTTTATAAATTTTCAACTTTGATCTTTCAACTAGCTAGGTCTTCATTTATCTTAATTTTTCCAACAGAATATCGAATATTAATCATTTTAGGGTCGTAAATATTTATACATTTTTGTAAGTTTAGGGTCACAAATTTCATTTAGATCAACGTTTAGAAAGGATTATAAGTTATAACACACAAAATGTGGCAGGGGCGGACTTAGGATTTTTTTTTTCCTATGGGTTCATTTTTTTTTTTTGTGATCAAAATTATTACTATCAAATGTCAAAATTTTCGGATTAGTCGGGTCAGGTAGGGTTAAATCCTCCTATTTCATAGAAACGAACATATAAAATTTACGGTCGATGTGAGTGTCTGACAGTTCGGGACGGGTATTATTGATTTAATTAGTTTTTATATATAATATGTTACCGGAAAATGAGTATAAACGATGTAATTAAGTGGAACAAAAGCTATAGATATCAAACTTCCTATAAATTTTATGAATTTGTAGAATAGAACATTTCCACTAAATAAAAATATTAAAAGAAAAGAAAACTAAATTATATTTGTTGTTCTTTTCGTGAAGTCGTGAACCACAACATGGAAAAAGAAGTGAATTGGGCTTTGGCCCATTTGAGGCAAATCGAAGCAGCAAATAAATAGGGTTTTTGACATTGGAGAATGAGTAGTTTAACTTTTCTTTCCGGAGATCAAGAAGTAGTTTACAACCTTCATATTTTTGTATGATTATTGACATCTTTATGGCAACTTTTGTATCACTTGGTGAAATGAACTTTCAATATTGTTTTTTGATTTTACTTGTGGTTTGTTAATTGGTTTTTTCTTAGTGACTTCAAGTCATGATCTTTCTTTATTGAAAGTGAGCTTTAATAACATTTGAAACAAGTTGCTAACTTTGTATTTGTTGAATTAAACATTCATGTCTCTATTTCTATATAGATCAAACATGTTAATAGAAGTTGTAACTCGTTACTAGAAGTTTTAATTACCCATACAAATGAAAACTTTGATGAAAGTTTAATCTTTTAGCGATCCTTTTTCAGCTTTCTTTTTTTTCTACTAGGGTCCTTGGTTCAAAAATTTGACAGGTTCACTTTTAATTTTAACATAGAGCTCATATGTTCATCATTTTTCATTCTCTTTGAGTCACTTTAATTGTTTATATGTCCGCATATACGTGGCCACAACACACTGCAACGTGCTCTAATCACCACCTAGTTTATAACATTGATTATGTAGAATTTCTTACCTTGCATGGAGGACGAACGCCAAAGTGCAAGGACTTGTTTTCTCCCATTATTACATCCTAAAGAGATAACATCAAATTAAGGATTCTATAGTGATTAGTTGAATAAACCCCTTATTTAATATCATTACTTTATAATCTACCAACACCTTCTAAGGAGTAGTCATAGATAACTCATTGCAATTCCCGAAGAGGTGTTGCAGGATTGTAATGCTCGTGACCACGATCCATCCACTTTTTGCACTAATAAATACTTTGTCACTTGATTTATGAGAATCGGTAACCTTAACATGAGCCGCTCTCTTGGTGTTCTTAAAAAACCATAACCAAAACTCATTTACATATTTGAAGGGGAGTCGAACCCAAGTGATATCACTTTTTAATTGATAGTTCTCGTTTCTTTTTTACTTTTATGTTTTTTAGCTTTTATCAAACCCTCATTTTATGTTCGGCTAGACAACAAAAGAATGATTTAGTATTGAGAGCTATTGTGTTTTTGGATGATACTCAGTACCTTACCAACATTATACTCTATATACAATGAGTACACTTACTCGCATGTGTAGTAGTGAGTGAAAGTAGTTTATCAATTTAATAAACTTAAAAATATGCAAAATTCCCATCATTTTATATATAACTGCACACGTGACGGTTATTTGAACATATAAATTACAAAACAAACTATTATCAATATCTTTTGATAACGAGTCAAATAATATGTGTGCGATACAACAACCTAAACTAAAATATACTCCGGTTTGCGAGGGTATATTTTTCATAGTCAATGCGTTGCACATGTAATCGACTTATGTGTGCAAGAGGGACTAAAAGTTATTCAACCAATAATAAATGAGTTTTAGAAAAATGTTATCCGATAATTTTAGTTAGAAAAGTAGACATAGTAACTATCACAAATTTTGTAAAGAAGCGCAACATATTTCAAATTTCACTCAAGAAGGTTTTAAGTTATCGACCAAAAAGAGTGTATTTGTGTTTATACATGAAAGAAGCCCGACAGAAAGATATGATGAATACACTATAAAAACAAAATTATACACCACATTTCGAAGAATATACAAGCTATAACAATGATTTTTTTTAGTATGAACAGCTGCAATTGATCAAGAACAAGGTTAAGGCTTTCCCAACTTCTTCTTGATGAAAAAAGTAATAATCTTTTTATGAACAAGATCTTTGCATCAAGAATCATAAGCAAGATGATAATTTCCATTCATGTCCACCTCTTTTGTGTTGATTACCATAATAAGAGTTGGCCTTTGCAGCATGAATCTGATACATCAATTAATTTGGTTTATATAAAAAAATAAACTTAAAAATCCAGATTTAATATGAATGTATAATTCAATATTTCTTGAAGACCTTAGAGGGTTGTTTTATGATAATCTCATCAGCCAGAAGACTTAGTTGGGAATACAATAAAGTTCCAAGATTGTGCAGCTATAAGTTAATCATGATAAAATAATAAACATGAATAACTAAAAAGAAAATAAATGTCTGTAAGCACTAAGCAACATGCATTACAGTAAAAAAAAAGATTTACAAAAACAAAAAAAACAAAAAATTAATGTCTGGACAGGGTGTGATGAGTGTGAGTTTTACCTATGTCCCAGGGGATAGTGTTTGAGCATAAAGATTTTACAAAAAAAGAAAATAAATGCCTGTAAGCAACATGCATTACAGTAAGAAAATTTTATGGAAACATTAATATGACACATTTTTATTTGTTTTATTTTCGCTGCAACGAGTCAAACAGTGAAGCGAGTTAATGCAGCAAACCTTCTAAATCATGATATTCGAAATTAGATTGTTGATAATATAACTTAGTTATGGTAATCATATCAGAAAACAACTAACCATTGAACTATTTAAAAATTTAGAACAATCTGAAAATGTTTAATGACCTATAAACACTAGTCCATTGTAGTGTATCAATGTAAACTGCTAATTACTATCAGGATCGTCTACCAAATTTATGCATAATTAAGTGATCTATTTCCATACCAAAACAGAGAATGCTACAAAAATATAAATGTTCTTAAAGATATATAATTCACATACCTCGAGATTGTTGAAGGATGTAGCTTCAATCAACAGTTTCGCATCTTCTATCAAACCTACCCCTCCTCAAATCATGCAAGTGCAGAGCTATATCTTGAATAAACTCTAATCCCACGTGACTCCGGACCGTGTTACAAGCATGCTCAAGAAAATCCCGATCAGATTCCAGTGCATCTAACCATTCATTAAGATTTAATATTTCATTCTCAAGGGTGTTCATATCAGTTTCATTTGGTTGTGACAAACCGTTATTATCATGAGCAAATTGGTTAAGTTTTATCTCTAAATCTGATATAGACTGTAAAATGTCTTTCTTTTCATCTTCAAGGTCTAAAACCGGATGATTAGCCCTTGATTCTAGCGCATTCAAAGATCTTGAGTCGGAAGAAGATATAAAATCACTTTTCCCATTTCCCATATGATTTTCTTTGAAATTATCGGTTTTAACATCCATAGCATTCCCCATGACCGATTTATCATCACATCGGCTTCTGAAATATTCCAGCTCGGCTTCTAAATCTTGAATTTCTTTATCTTTCTCAGTAACAAGATCATTAGCCTTATCTAAAGCTTCCATATCATATTCTGCCTGTTCATCCATCATTCTTAAGTACTGCAATGCTTCCATATGTAAAGCGGATTTTTCTTCTTGCAATCTTGTAATCATGGCCATTGCCTCATCAGCAGCTATTGCAGCCGCGTTTCTTTCTTCCTCTAATTCCGTGTGTAACAAACGTAATTGTTCTTGATCATATTCCATCTGTCGTTTTAGCTTTTCCATGTCACTTTCACCCTTGATTTCACCCACACTGTGTGTGCCCGGAGATTCAAATTCTTCATGCTTATCTGAAGAACTGGAGGCATCATGATCTTTAATGGAATGCAAATCTTGATTATGTGAACTTGTTTCATTACCAACTTCAAAAAGTGCGTTTTTTTTTACATCATGCCCGATTGAAACATTGGATGCCAAAGATGGAGAACTCTTTATACTCTCTTTATGGGTTCTTTTCAGTAGCAAAGGCTCAAGATTAGAGACGCTTTTAGAATGTTCTGCTTTATGTATAATAACACGAGAATCATCCTCATAACCCTCATTTTCATATTCAATCTCATAAAACGAATCTTCAGAATCAGAACCCGAACACGAACTGAACTTAAGATCAGCACAGCCCGAATCAGACAAGGCGTCCATGTCAACACCCCTACGGATATTCCTGCCAACACGGCAAGGAGTATTGTTTCCCGAAATCTTATCCCGCGCCTTTTTGAAATAGTTCCGGCGGCGATACCGGCCACAGGGCCGCCCCGTGATTAATGGTAACGGAGGTTGCATTGCTATTCTTGGAATCCCTAACCTAATCTGACTTCTTGGTTTTGGCTTCCACTGTCTCATACAACACGAACATAACCCGGTACTCGAGGGTACACGAGTAAGATTCTTATTCAAGAAAGGTTTCGGGCACCCTTGCTTTTGCTTCATTGTTGACATAAAACAATCATCACACATTTCCCTCACATCCGAAAGCTTATGATGCATATCACATGATATTAAACAAGAAACCTCAGCTTGGTGCTTGTTGCAGAAATGACTCAAATAATAATCCGGTTTCCCATCCCCAAAAACACGGTCAAACCGGAAGCAAAACAAGCAAGGGGTTTGTAACTCGCATTGATGAGCGAATTTGGTGAGGATAAAGCCGATTGCAGCTTCAATGTACATTAGAAACATCAAGAACCATTCGCAGGTAGCCATAGATAAATGATGCATGAATTCATTGGTGGCAGCCATGATTGCTTCCATTCGCATTCGGATCCAAAACCTTTACCCCCAAAATGGTATGTTTTTGATTGAGCACATCAAACAGTAATAGTTATTCCTTATTCCTTGTTCCTAATTCCTAAATTTCTATATATCAACAGCTCAAAACTGCTTCAATGAATGAGATCAATCAAATACCATAAAGGAGTCAAAGGCTGTAGAAATTACACACAAAAAAAAAATACAAAAAATGATTACGAAATTGCGGTTAAATCTTAACAGAAACCAATTGCAGAACCTAAAACCAATTGCACAATCCAATTCCTTTATATCTTAACAGAATTCTAACAGAAACATTGAAATTGTGAACCTTAAGTTAGGTTAAGCAGTTAGATAACCGTTAAATTGCGGTTTTGCAAACAATGGAACCTAAAACCAATTGCAGAATCCAATTCCTTCAAAAATGATTACGAAATGGCGGTTAAATCTTAACAGAAACCAATTGCAGAACCTAAAACCAATCGCAGAATCCAATTCCTTTAAATCTTAACAGAAACATTGAAATTGCGAACCCTAAGTTAGGTTAAGCAGTTAGATAACCGTTACATTGCGGTTTTGCAAACAATGGAACCTAAAACCAATTGCAGAATCCAATTCCTTCAAATCTTAACAGAAACGTTGAGATTGCGAACCCTAAGTTAGGTTAAAAGCAGTTAGATAACGGTTGGTGATGAAATTGAAATTGCGAATACGATTCATGTAAATTGATCGGAGAAGAAAATGAATGAATGAATGAATGAAGGAATGAATACCTGGAAAATGGCGGTTGAGGAATGAAGCAATCGGAGATCAAAGGGCGGCAAATGGGAGGTGAAATGGGGGGATTTTTGGCCTGAAATTGAAATTAAGCAATTGGTGGGTGTTGAATTGTTGATGGATGCATATAGTGGTTTGTTTTAATTTTAATATCATCCATCCCCAAATGTGGAACAAATATCCTCTCTAATTTCATTTTCATTTCAGGATGCTTCCCCTCATGTCAACATCACTCTATATTATTTTCTGTCTTTTATTCACTTACATGCTATGTTATTAGCTACATTTACTTTTCGTGTATTAGCACGGGATAACACGGGCATACAAGTATGCAAAACATTTATATTGTTAAAGCGTAAAATAAAAAAAAATGTAAAAATAATATGTAACGACTTTAAAATTAGAAGTCAAACGCCCATAATATCGAGACAATGACCTAAAGCCTTTGGGTTATGTTACACGAATGCTACTGTTACATCATCAATTTATATGATAAATATGTTGCATTATGATAAAAGATAAAAACTAAGAAAAAGAATAAAAAGATGTTATTAAAATACATGTGGACCATTGAGCAATAGGAACTATTCCTATACTATTAAGTTTGTTATAGGAGTAAATTAATAATAATATTAAAAAATATAATGTACTTAAAATAAACATAAAAGAGAAGTACTACATTATAAATAAACTCTATTATTTAAAAAAAAATTAAGTTGGTAAAAGTGTGAAATATGACTAGTGTTTGTTTCGATGTCGTGTGGTTGTGTCTTTCATAACGTTAGCAACTTTGTTTTAGTTATTCAGGTTATCGTTTAGATGATATCATATCTTTTGTATGATATTATTCACGTCTTAACGTGTGTGTGAAATGTATGCTAACCCGGTTCAAAAACTTATTGAAGATTAAAAATTACTTAATATGAATCGCATAATAATAATAAAAAAATGGGTATTTTTAGAGAAGACTAACCAACAAACAAGTTACTGGACTTAGTCGATCAATGCTCGTGCTAATACAATTTCTTTCAAAATTATGAAGTTATATGTAGACAATAGTATAAAAGAAAAGAAGATGTTGAAGTGATATTTATAGAAACTTTTTCAAAAATATATTAATTTAAATAGCCAGCCACTATTGCTCCTTGGTCAAGGAGCCTGACAAATATAAGATTGGTACTATTGTGGAGTAATAAATTGTTTGTTAAAAAACCATATTAATTCATGAATGCATATTTAAATAAAAAAAGCATCAAAATCAGAACAAGAGTTGTTGAGCGTTGTAGTTAGGTGCCAAATAAATGACTAGTGGCCTCTTCCATCAAAGTTAAAATTGACGGCTACATGTGCTCTGAATCCTTGTTTTTCAAAATGATTGCTACTAAAAAAGACAATATAATATTAAAAAAAATCAACAGCAATTGAGTTTATAAAGAAAATAAGCTTAAAAAAAGGATTCTAGTTTGCGGTATCTTGATGATGTGCTAAAATGTTCATTTTTAAAGTAGTTAAAAGTTTGTCATGTAAACATTAAAGTAACTTTATAACCGGACATTAAAACTGTCAAAGTTATAAAATTTGGATCATTAGATTGAGAAAATATTTTTTAGCAACTTTGAAGTAAATAACTATATATAACTTCTATTAACACATTTATTATTTACTGAGATTGTGTTCACCTATGAAAAGGCTTCATAACTATATATAACTTCTATTAACACATTTATTATTTACTGAGATTGTGTTCACCTATGAAAAGGCTTCATAAATACCAACTCAAACTCGCAAAATCTATTCTCGATTTCCCATCACGTCAAAAATTAAAGTCCCACCCTTTTATAGATATGCCGTTATCGAGTCACGACAGTTACCATGAGGTGTTTTGTTACCGCCTTAGTTTTTCAGATGCCGACAATCCATCTTGGCCCGAAGGAACACGTCTACACTTATAAGAGCAAATCTAGATATGAAGTAAAACCTTAATTCGGTCTCAAAACATAATCAAGAAAACAGTTATGCAAAACAACACGGCAACCAAACCATAACATTCAAGTTCTCAGAAGATCAGTAACAAAAGGCCTACTGTCTCTTGTTTACAACAATACCCTTGCACCCTCCAAACATCTAGCCATTCATGAATATCCCACAAGGGCATTTCAGTCGCAGCACATTTTAATACCCGTAATTCCCTCCGTAGACGGGTCCACCATAGTCAGCAGCAGGTGGCGCGTGGGCGGCAGGGGGTGGTTGAGATGGGTAAGCAGGAGCTTGACCGGGGTAGGGGTTATAGCCTCCTTGGGCAGGCGGCGGAGCAGTTGAATTCTGCTGAGCTGCAGTTGCAGCTTCAGCAACAAAATTCTGAATTTAACAAGATAAAAAATAGATTAATTACCCACACAAAAAAAAATATATATACTCTACATATTCAACAGAGGGTTACATTTTATCTCTTCTTTTTATTATATCTAACGGGTCAAATGGTCGAAAATGCATAAAACCTCCTGAATCATGTTACTCAAAAAGTAAGTTTTTCACTGAAAGAACATAACTTGTGTGATCATATTTTATCTGCTTAACTATTAATCAAAAAAAATATATCTTTTAGGAGAAAGTGTTTCTACTCGACCATTTCGACCCGTGCAAAAATTACCATTTTGATCCAAGCCTGGTACCCCCCCCCCCCCCCCAAAAAAAAAAAGCCATTAGAGCAATACCTGTATCAATTGTTGAGCTGTCTGAACTTGTGAAGCTGAACCGTTAATCTCAACAGTCATCTCATCAGGAACGCCCCTTGTTTCTTGTATTGCAATGGTTGCACCACTGGCCCTTCTGATATAACTAATATTAGTGCCCGATGTACCAATTACAGCATCAGCGTATGAAAGAGGGACTTGCATGTTCTGTGAAACCTACAGGTAAAAAACATATATATAGGTAATATAAACTATTGAATTTCAATAATGTCTGAAACTATGGTTTAAGATGATTAGATTTAGAACTGATTCGGTGGCAACAATGCAACAAGAACTTGTGAGAAAGCCAACTACACCTAAAATATTATAGGTGGTAATTTTGATCTGTTAACTAACAAATGGCCTGATGAGTGGCTTATATACAAAAGAAAAGCTAAAAAGGAAAGAGAGTGAAATGAAAAAGGGAAATAAATGGGTCACAATCAGTTGTGATCATGTTTATCACACTTATTACTTATTAGTTGACTTAGGGCAAAAAGGGGTGTTTCGGGTAAACTAACGCGACAAAAGCCGTTTGACATGTACTAAGTAATTACCTTTTTTGACCTGCTATCCGACACACCCAATTTCACACTTCAAATACATTATATACACTTTTCTGTTAGATTAATCTTACAGGAAACATGCTAGTTTATTAGTTCATTTTTTACTTAATATCTTATCAAATTTCAAAGCCCTGCTCAAACTGTGTAAACAAGGAAGATAAAAGAATAAAATTCTTAAGTTTGTGTTTACTTTTTTGCCAAAGAAATCAAGTAAACTTACCAGGATCCTGACTACAGTAGTCATGGTATCGTAAAAACTACTATAAATTTACATGGATGTGATGATACCTTTGCGACTGCTGACTGCTGTGGCTGCACACTTGCAGTTTGAGGTGGTCCTGTAGAAGGATCCCTACCATAAGAAGGTGGGCCCTGACGAGGCTGTTTATCCAATGATGGAGGCATGTCCATCCTTGGATAGTAGTTGTCAAAGTGGTGCTGAGGTGGCATAAATGGATTCTGCCCAAAACCGGGTCCAAAACCAGGGCCACCACCTGGGAAACCTTGAGGAGATGGTGCTCCCCAAGGTTGAGGAGGAGGCATCTCCTGATTAGGACGGGAGCTTGGCATTTGCATCTGTCAAAGGGAAAACAAAGTTATAGTCATAACCAAGAACAGCGAGGTTTTTGTACTACTTAGTGTAAAAATAGCAAGAATTGGAGTGGCAGGTAAGTAATTATAAGAAATTATTCATCCATATGTATGTGAAGTGTGAACTATGGAATATTCAGATTTGTGTTCTCAAACCATCTCATTATTTATGGATTTAATAATCGGTTTTGAATAATTAGTTTATTGAAATGATACCGGTTAAAAGAGACTAAAATTATAAACCTATTTGCAAGACTTTTTGTTCAATTACGCAAAACCATCAACTTTTTGAAAAAGAAAAAAAAAGAATGGCCCTATCACAATTCTATCTATTGATTTTATGAGCAGTCAGAAACTGCCAAGTATCAAAATATCTGATTATGTGATTAGTGCAACTGCAAATGTTAAAAGCACATCCAAACACTATTCCAGCGGCCTCTTTTATTATAACTAATTATCTGTTTATGATTATTCAAAAGCACACCATCACTTTCATTATGCACATCCAAAAACTCGGAACATAAAATTAACTGATAATCTGATATACTTATTCTTCAAATCGCAATAATCACTTCTGAAAACACACATACAGGCTCCCATAAATTTTTTGGATAAATAAGACAACTTACTTGCATCTCAAAAATACCAATAACACTCCGATCAACTAAAAACTTTCTTAGATGAGTCGCAATCAGTTCCAAAGCCTTGTGCACAGATGTAGGTTCCCCATGAATTTCAACAACACTATCATCAGGTATAGCAAAAATCGGTAGGTTTTCTGCATAATCAAATCAATATCTTAAGAAAGCCATCATCCCTTACAACTAGAGTTGACAAAATGAGTGAGGAGAGTAACAAGTAGTATTTCATGCATGGCAAACACTTCTTCTCTGAAAATTTAAGTTTTTGTACTATATAAACAAATTTCAAATATTTTTAGGAAAATCAAATTATTTCCATATAATTTCACTTTTGAAGTCATTAATTTAAAAAAAAATTAAATACACTTTGCATGTCTTTTAACCAGTTCAACCTGTTTCATTTTTTGCTTAACTGTTAGACCGCTAGATATGTATGTTTGAGAAAAAAATATATATAAATAACCGACCCATTTATAAGTGACCAAAATTGCCACATCAAGAGGATGAGACAAGGATCAACCCAAAATAGAAAGGAGAAAAGGCAATAATATTTACACATCACCTCCCATAACACGGATTTTACAATTTGAAGAATCTTGAATGGTCTTTATGGTGGCACCTTGCTTCCCTATCAGGCTTCCACCTTGTGCACCTGCCACCAATAGCCTTGTGGTAATAATTGGAGGCCCACCAGGCGGGCCATGTGTAGAATCCTTGTAATCATCAACGACACGTTGATGAACCTTTAGCAAACCATCCATTGCAGGAGGAATAGAAATTTCCGGTTCTTCCTTTGCTGAAATCAACACCTGGCAAAATAGCATAACATAACTACTAAATTACTGCAAATAGTCACAAAAGCTTAGACTAATAAAATTACATGGGACTTTAAGTTCAGAACATAACAATCATCCACCCACCGTTTCATAAAAAAAAACAAAACATTATTAGGCTTCCATATGACATTAGTTAAGTTATGCAACAATTTTAGACATATAGTCAAGTTTGGCCCTTCAAACTTTCATTTCTGTTTTAAAGCTATTTGTTGTTTTGTACTCGACAGTTTGTTACTAACAACACCACCAACATCAACTGATTGTTTTTTCTTGTATCATTATAGCCTAACCGGAGTTTTATTGTGTTAATAAAATTTTAAAGAGTGTGCGCTAAGATTCTGGATGTTTAACCTTAATCATACAGTTGAGAGCGTTAAAATATTTTACCAAAGTTAACAAACCATGTAAGATATTCTTGTTCATTAACTTATGTAGACCATGTTTCACATTATTATTTATATTTCAGTTGTATATATTTATTTTATATATCATCCTACTCTCTTGTTTTGTTTAATTGGTTAACTTGTCTGACTAGCAACATGTGGCAAGAGAACAATCCATCCAGTTCCAAAGTTACCAGATAACGTACATGCTTCTTGATAACCGCTGAACTGCAATCTGGATCTTGGGTTCTTCTAATTGGAACCACTACAACAATTGAAATGTTGCCTTAAATTTCAGAAAACCTGCACACATTCATTTAAGTTATTGGGATAACATAAACTTTGTAACAATTATCCTCATTTTGTTCAGTGTTGAAAGTTATAATTTCGCTCATTTCATGACCATGTCGTCTTGGCTGCTAGTTTGTTAGATTAAAAAGAATTTTTAATATCCATGTTTTTATACTTGATAATTTTATCTTCATTTTATTATGGTACATTCTTTTAACCACCCCATTTCGGTTTTCATTAGTTGCATACCATTGTACAGTGTTAGTTATTTTATATGTTACTCGTGTATCCATAACAGGGCTCACTCTTTAAAATTACTCTATCTTGTCAAAACCCACTAAGAGAGACACATATCACACATAAATTCACAAAATGAAAGAACTAAATCAAGAATAATGAAAAAACCTAGAAAACCAAAACATAACACAGATTATGAGAAACTTACAGCTCTTTCATTAATACCAGGAGGACCATCAAGAATTTTAATGCGAGCCCGCGTTTCTTCACACGTCTTCTTTATGTACTCTCCCTTACGACCAATGATGCTACCAACTTTTTGCGCAGGGACCAAAATTCTGAACACATTTTCTCCGGGCCACCCGGGCCATTTATCTTCAACAACACCTACTGCAGCAGCAGCACCACCACCCTCCACCACATCACCACCACCCTCCGCCACATCACCACCTTGTTCTTCTTCCTGGTTATCTTGAGCCTCTACAGCATCATCACCATGTTCTTCCACATTTTCGTTCTCAGGATCCTGAGTTTCAACTGCAACATAGTTCTCAGGCAATGCTTCTATTTCATGTTCACCAGTGTTACCCTCTGCCATTTTCTAGAAACTGAAACAAGTAAAAACCAGTTAACTCGTATCTAAGACTCCCAAATAAAATCCATACAAACATAACTAGAATATGAACTAAAAACTAAAATTTACATTTACAAAACTCATATCTTTAAAATTCCCAAATAAAATCCATACAAACATAACTAGAATATGAACCAAAAACTAAAGTTTACATTTACAAAACTCATATCTTTAAGATTCTCATATAAAATCCATACAAACATAACCAGAATATGGACCAAAAACTGAAGTTTACATTTACAAAACAACTATCACTAGGATGAACTTTTTGGTGTTAAGTACCGATACAGTACCAAACCATACCGACCTAACACCATCACGACCACTACCGTATTCATTTGGCATTCATTTTTCATGTTTACGACTTTTCGTTTATGGTATTTTTCGCATTATCCGGTTTCGATATTTTAGGTGTGTTACTGGTACCAATCTCATCCTTACCTTCCACAACTAAAATTTCAACCTCATGAAAACTAAAACCCTAAGCTATGAAAAGCTTGTCAACACTCAACAGAACTTCTGTAACCTAATTTCACGAACCCTAGAGAGAACATTAGACCAAAATATCAAAAATCAACAATATAATAACGATTTCAAAGACTTTTCGGTTATGGAACTTATCGCATTATTCAGTTTCGATATTTTAGGTGTGTTACAGGTCCCGATTTCATCCCTACCTTCCACAACTAAAATTACAACCTCCAGAAAACTAAAACCCTAAGCTACGAAAAGTTTGTCAACAGAACTTCTGTTAACCTAATTTCACGAACCCTAAACAGCACATTAGACCAAAATATCATAAATCGACATCATAATAACGATTTCAAGGTCTAAATCACGTGAATCGACAGATAAATTGCACAGAAAATGGCGGATAACAAGGTAATTACGCAATTATTACATACAAATTCGATATGAAGTTATGAACCCTAGGCGGATGTATCATGAACGATATACAGATCCATACAGAAATCAACAACCGTATGCGAAATGTTAGTTGTAGATTTACGAATAACGAACTTACCAGTTTTTAGAACGAATTCGATAATGGATGATTTCGCGATTGAATGAGCGGGAGAGAGACGGCTGCTGGCTGCGCGATTGTGGAGAGATTGGAGGTTTATCTTTGGAAGTTTTCTTCACAGGTCCCTGTAAAACTGTTTTTTGACAATTACACCCCCCGTACTTTTTCACTTGCAAATATTGCTCGGTTTCTTAAATTATACTTTTCGTCGTTTGTTGTTATCTTCGTTTCTAATCTTTACTAATTATGTGGATAGATGGATTAGCTTTTTTTTTTATATTGTCTAACATAACATGTGGTAAAAATATACGTTGGTTGTTTTCAGAGTAACTATTTTTTTCTTACTGTTAAAAAAACAAATCAAATAATAGTTTAGGTAATCGAACCATGTATAAAAACGACTTATATCCTTTAGATACTCACTCTACTTCAATTTTCTATCACATTCTCCTTTGGCTTGTTTTGCAACAAGTGTCTTGGCTCTTATAATAGAGAGTTGGTAACGCCACCATCACGACGAAATAGAGGACTATGTTTGTCATCATGGAAACACCATCTCCATCATCATTGAATCATTTAGAATTAGGAATTAGGGTTCTTGAAATCCGATTAGGGTTCTTGAAATCCGATTAGGGTTCAAGAAATAAGTATTTATGAATGGTTAGTCGTAAGCTTTTATAGTTAGCATAAAAAAACACTTTGTATGTGATTTTGACACCCACCCATCCATCAAGACTCATATGTCTAGTATGAACTTCACCAATTCAAGATTAATCACCTCTCGTGTTGTTCCTTTTAAAACATTAAACGTGGTTATACAAATAAATTTGACCGTTTAAAACCAGTCTTTGTAAATTATACTTGCAAAGTACATCAAATTAACAATCTGAGTCCATTTTAGGTTACGTACAAACTAGGGGTGTTGATCGGGTTTTGTATTCGGGTTTCGGGTTAAACAGGTCGGGTTTTTCGGGTTTTCTGTAGATGGAATACAACCCACAACCCGACCCTAATTTCCCTCGGGTTGTTCGCGTTTCGGGTTTCGGATTGCGGGTTGATTCGGGTTGGGTTATTCGGGTTTCGGGTTAAATACAATAGTTATTAAATACCTTGTCTTAACCTAACTTAAGATTGAAAAGAGCGGAATCAATCAAAGAGGTTGATGAAACTGAGTTCGTAGTACAACGGAAGAATGGATTAAACCTTGTATAACTTTAAATGCCTTAAGAAACTAAACTTTTAATAACCTAGAATATAACTCATAATATATATCGTATGATTTTGTTTTAGAATAGATGGATTATAAAAGTATAAAATGTGTATCCAGTACTTTAAAAAGATAAACAAAATTTGATTGGAATGATTTTGTTTTAGAATAGATGGATTATAAAAGTATAAAATGTGTATCCAATACTTTAAAAAGATAAACAAAATTTGAATGGAATAAGGATATCTATATTCAAAATATATATGGTGTTAATTACGTATTGAATAAGAATATAAATATTCGGCGGAATGAATATGTGTATTCGGGTTAATCGGGTTGACCCGGACAACACAAAATCAACCCTATTACCAACCCATATAACTAATTCGGGTTCGGGTTGAAGTGTAATTCGGGTTCGGGTGATTCGGGTTTACAATAATTCGGGTCGGGTGAGTTCGGGTCAGGTTCGGTAATTGGGTTTCGGGTAAAAACGACACCCCTAGTACAAACACCAGTTTCACTTGTTTTCACACTTTAATTAATTACAACTCACTAAAATTGTGATTTTAGTTTTTTTTTTAATTCTCGTTGATTAGTGATGATTAAAACACCATTTTATTTTATTCAAAATCAAAAGTTGTTAGGAGAACGAGTGGAGTTGAAGTTGGACCAGGTTGGGCCAATTAATATGGATCACTAAGATGGCCCATCTTTGATTCCATAAACAAAGATAAATATCATTGACAATGAAAAAGCAAACGTTATGTTGGTGTATGGGTTTGTTGTGCGTTTGTTTAAGGCCATTTGAAATTTCAAACATCAAACAAACGAGTAAGGGAACCATATTACTTCCATTAAACATGATCCAAATCTTTTAAATAAAGTGTTGGTGTTAGAAAAAAGAAATGTTTAAAACATGATCTAAAGCTTTTATATAAATTTAAATAAAATATTGATATTTAATTCTTTTTTTTTATAAAAGAGTTGGTGTTTGGAAAAAAAGTGTAGTAATAGAAATAAAAAATAGTGTTTTTAAGGATGAAATGAAATATTTTATGGCAAGTGGCGCATTTGAATGTGTTTGTTGCATTATGCGTTAGATATGCTCTTCTAAGCATGCCACTTACTCAACAAGCCCGAAGTTAACACATGCAATTGACTGGTATGTCTATCGTGTACGTATAACATACACTTGCATACATATATCGCTACACATGATAATCATTATCATGGCAACATGACCTACTTTCCAAAAGAATTGTCCAATAGTCCAGTGTTTTTTTTCCTAAATAATGAGCCAATCTTCTGAAAGTTGCTAGTGTAGAGCGGATCCAAATGGGCTAACACACCCCACTAAAGATGTGTCACCGTCTATGCCTCTAGTCATCATAAAATTAGATAACGGGTGATATTTTTCTATCTCTTTTTTTTAAATGATCAACCAGATCTCCTTTTGATCATAACTTACTAGTCATAAATCGTGCGATGTTGCGGTAGTAACAATTTGTAACGCAATACTCGTTTCTGTATAAGAAAGACAATTTATCGTATTTTACTTATTATTTACTGTACTTATATAACAACCTTAAATATCAATGATCATTAAATAGATTGTTTACCAGCGTGGGTGGCCATGTCAAAGAGAAATGCATTTGCCGTTAAAAAAAATTAAACAGTCTATTTAATTTTTTAAGTTTTTATTAAAAATATAATTTTAAGTCCTTTAAAAGACTATATTGCCCATTTTAAATTTTTTTATTTTAAATAACTGACAACTTTGTTCTTCTTGTATGTATTATAATATAATATAGATTTTAATCTGAACTAAATAAACCTTTTAATATAACTTGATTGACCCGAAATCCTTTTTAACATGCTATATGACCTGATTAGTCCGATTAGTAGTTTCATCCTACACTTTTAAAACACTTTTAAAGCTTCTAATAACCTAAATTTATTGTATTCATAATTCCAACTTGACTAAAATAATTTATAAAGTATACTTCATACTTCAAATAAAAGAATTGGAAAAAGTATGATGCCTTTCAACATTAAATTGATTGATACCATCAAACGATAAAGGCTACTGGAGATACTTGTTGTTCCTAGCTTGAGACTTAAGCATGGCATATAGCTTTGGGATAAGACTCCTAGATAAATGGGTGTATATTAAAGTGTGTATATACACATATATATACACATACACAATATACATATCTATATTATATTATAATTATAATATAATATATTTGAGAAGCCGAGATTGTCTTTTTACATTAAGTTGAGAGTTGAAGGACGTATAATAGTCTTTTGAATTTAAACAATAAATTTAGTGATGATTACAATTTAATAAAAATATATAAGTACAGTCAACAAATAAATACAAAAAATTATCTTGTAACCATTTTTTTTTAATATTTAAAACAGTTACATATGTAATAAACTAATTGCGTTACTCATGTTTACTCTGACTTCATATGTGGATTATTGATCTAACCTTATGAATCTATGATAAGCTTTTTATCATGTTAAAAAAATCGTGGTTGTCACGTCGGAACGCTCACAGGCATATGTCTAGTATACAAGCATATTAAGAGTTTGTAGTCTTGTAGTATTGATGTGCATAGTAAATGCGTTCCCTTTCAGTGCCTAGTAATTCTAGTCTTACAGTGGACATTGATATAGATTTAGAAGTATGTTTAGAAGATGAGTGGGTTAACCGTTCTCTCTATATAGATATATATATATATACACACACACTAATACGCACATGTATATATACGTGTGTATATATGTATGTATACACATGTAGGTATGAAATGTTTACCTAAACTATATTATAGTACATATAAGGAGGACAAAGTTATCTATTACTTAAAAAATCAAGAGTTTTAAGGGGGCAAATTAGTCTTTTGAACAAGTAATTAAAATGATTTTTCAATGATAACTAAAAAATTAAATAATCTATTCAATGATCGTTGACATTTAATGATTTTAATTAAGTAATGTAAATAATAAGTCAAATACGATCAAATGTCTTTCATATACATATACAGAAACAACTACTGCGTTACAAATTGCTACCACAGCAAAATCGCGCCGGTTTCCGACTATTATTGCATATGACAAACACAAACTTGTCCTATACGTAAAAAATAGAGTTTAAGAGAATATAATAGTCTTTGAAACATAGAATTAAAATTATTGTATAAAATGTAAATATTTAAGCAACCAACCTAATGATAACTAAATTTTAATAATTTATATATGTAGAGTAAAAAAATAAGTATAATACAAAAATTAAACGAATACTATGTTGTAAGTTGTCGTCTTTGTCACAACATCAACATCGTACGTTTTTTTACTCGTATATTTTCATAGATATGTTATATTATAAAGTGCATGTAATAAAGGATTGAGTAAACTTCACTTTTGGTCTATAAGCAGAGGCCACCTAGGGTGGTGCGCAGTGGAAAATTTTGGGATTTTTTCGGATTTTTTAGATTTTATCTCCGTGTGCTACCCCTAAAAAAAAATTATGTGTTTCTAGTTCCGCCCCTGTCTATA
Organism: Deinandra increscens subsp. villosa; assembly: GCA_039602395.1. NCBI lineage: Eukaryota > Viridiplantae > Streptophyta > Magnoliopsida > Asterales > Asteraceae > Deinandra > Deinandra increscens. The sequence goes on along the minus strand of JBCNJP010000023.1, from coordinate 1,463,818 downwards.
AGGTTTGCACATTTTAACACTTTTAATCCATTTTATTAAAAAATAACATTTCAGGGCCTGAGGTTTGATTATTTTCTCAAGTTTGGTCACTTTTTAAATTTACATCCAAATTAACGGCTGAAATCAGTCAAATAGGATATTGAGGGGTATTTTCATAATTTAACCATTTCTTTTTATTTATTTGATACAAAACGCACTAATTCACTTCCTCTTTTATTTATTTGAAAAATAACTGAGTTACATAGTGTTTTTTTTGGGAAGTCAATTACTGCGTTTTGTATCAAGTAAATAAAAGGGGATGGTTAAATTACGAGAATTCCCTTCATTAATATCCTATTTGACCGATTTCAACCGGTAATTTAGATGGAAATTTGAAAAGTGACCAAAATTGAGAAAATAATCAAACCTCAGGCCCTGAAATGTTATAATTTCAGAAATTGAATTAAAAGTGTTAAAATGTGCAAACCTAAAAAACTAAAAGTAATGTACTCTAAAGGATTTCAACTTTTCCCATTTTAGTAAAAAGGTAAAGTATGAAGGCAAAATTACTAATCAAATTCATCATTGACTATACAAAGTCATATGAATATAGCATCAAATTCTAATAATGACTTCTCGTATTTTTGAATACTTAGAATTTCTTTTAGGATTGAATTGAACGGTTCACATGAGGTGTTCATCAAGACATGAGTAGTTTTTGGAATCTATTAATTGTCCTTTCTTTCCTTTTTCTATTTCAATCTAAGCATCTACTTGAGAGTTGACCATATGGATGTTTTGTTTCTTTATATATCATAAATGGGTCTGTTTCATGGTTTATAATCCATGAATCATTCTTCCATTCTTCCTTATATAAGTTCTTTTCAAGAACTATCTCCAATGGATATTTAATACTGTTTTGTTGTGTTTTTAGAGTTCTGAGATATTGATTGTTGAGGAGAATGTTGGCTGGTCCAAAATCTCTCATGAAAACAATATTCATATGGACGTTAGTGATTTCGGACCAGGCTTCATTCCCCTCAGCTGTTTTTACGATTGGATGTGAGCTCCATGTCTACATACTTAGGTGAGTGGTTCATACTTACTCTTATATGTTTTGCATAATCTGATAGACTTTTTATTATTGATTATTGACTACTTGATAATAATCATAATTCTCTACAAAGTTTATATTATTTACTATTTTATAAATACCGTAGAGTTTTTGTTTTTTTATCTTTCCTAATTCCCTTCATCTTATATCATTTATCATCAATGTCTTTGAGAGTATAAAGAGTAAACGACTATACATAGCCTACGTTCTATACGGGACCATTTTTATCATTTACATACATAGGCCGATTGCTCACCTAAAAAAATCTTAAATCCTACTAAAGTTAAAAATATTTGAAACAAATTGATTGTTTTTCTAATAGTTGCATGTAGAGTCTCGAACACTATTTGATAATGAGACTGCTTGTTTTTCTAATAGTTGTATAGAGAGTCTTGTTTACTATTTGAGTAATGATGGTGACTTTTACTAAAGGAATTTTGCTACAATAATTTTATTTTGTTTTTGTTTTCTTTTATCTTTCCTAACTCCCATCATCCTAAATCATTTATCATTAACGTCTTTAAAAGTATAAAGAGTAGACGGTTATACATAGCCTATTTACTGCATGGGCCCATTTTTTATCATTTACATACATAGGTAGATTGCTCACCTACTAATGTTTGAAATATTTGAAAAAGATTGATTGTTTTTATAATACATAGTTGCATATAGTCTTGTTTATAAAAGTGAACATATACAAAAATAAATTTGTAAACTAGTAATAATAATACTATTAAGGACTAAAAAAGACAGCAGACTCATATTTCAGGGACCAAAAGGATATATGTTTACTTACAGAGTAGGCCAGGCCCAGGCCCATGTCAATTTGGGCTAGAGATAGGATACACCATAAGTCCATAATCATTCGTCCATCATGTATACCTAAGTTTTTGAGTCCACCATGAAATATATTTCTAATTAAATCACTTTCCTTGATGGATATTTCTAAAAATGAGTAAAGATTACATGACCGTTGGTGATTTTAGTGTCATTAGAGCACGTTCTATACGTTAGAAGGTGTGAAATACATACTGTACAAGACCGTACTTACTTCTAACTAGAACTTAGATCCGAACTCAAGGGTCTGTGTCCAAAGGGCAAAGTTTTATAGAAAATTATAGCGTCTATAGTAAGGTTTTTCATTGGTAGCAAATATGTTTCTTTGTAACTAACTTTGTTATTTGTTAGTCAGATTGTTCACCGGTAGTAACCCGATCACTTCTGATGTGTTAAATTGTGACTGGTGAATAAGTGTTGAAGTAATCGTCATAACTGTTAATGATAGCTAGCTAAAATCGTGCAATGGTGCTACCCTGCCTACCCATGTATAAAGACCATATATGGTCAATTTTAGGTATGCAATTCATAAAAAACGTCCCCATATTCGTTGTTAGAAATTTATGTCATATTCGATCGAAAATTCAAGAGCATCATAGAAACATTTTAATCTCAAAGTGATCTACATGATTCATAGAATATCCAAGTTGTACTCGAAATCCGAAACCTAAAACAACAAGTAAAGATAATTAATCAACGTGCTTAAGAAGTGACGAGGTATGGTTATCCGGACATCATTTAGGGGCCCACACAGAAATTGGGTCGGGTTAGGCACGCCTCGTAAGCAGGGGCGGACTTACACTATGCCCAGGGGTAGCGTCCGATGCCCCTGAACTTTTACCCCGACGTGCAATTTTTTTTTTTAGGTTTTCGGTTTTTCGCGACCCCTGAAACGAATTTTTCGCGACCCCTGGAAGAAATTTTATGGTTTTTACCTAAAAATATGATCGAAAACCCCTTGAAAATATGATTAAAAGTCCGTTAATTACCTTAAAAAAAATTCCGGGGGCGCTGCCCCCGAACCCCCGTTAGTCCTTACAAATATTTTTTTTAACGCTACCCCTGATTTTTTTCCCTGCGTCCGCCCCTGCTCGTAAGCAACATGCACGTTCATAAATTGTATTCATTCTCATTGAAGATTTGTAATCCATTAGAGTTTTACATATCTTCAAAAACGTTTAAATGCAATATAGGTCATAGGTTCAATAGTTTGAGAGTTTGACTTCTAATTTTAATGTTGTTTTACGAAACTTTTTTATATTTTCGTTTTTTCTTACATGCGCTTTACCACTACAAATATTTTATATACCCATGTTATTTCTGTGTCATCACACGGATATTAAATCTAGTAAGATACAAAAACTTATGAATAATAAGACCAATGCCATTTGTTTTTTTTATAAATAATCGGTAACTATGTGCATTATTGTTAAATATTGAGGCAGATTCTTTTAACAAAAATTTGGTTTAAAAGCTTCTTAAACGGCTGTTATCTTTGCCACGTATTAAACTTGAAGAAAAATATTTAACAATTCTTTTTTCTGAGTTTACTCGTTCAAAACATTTCTTCCGGCTTAATTTCCACCAAACCGCGTAGGTTACCGCGACAAAAGGTATATTTGTATGGGTTTAATTATATGAGTCGGCTATGTAATTACTAATTAGTGACTGAACTCACAACTCATATATAGTAGAGCATGAGTTGTATTATTTAATTAAAATTTAAAAGCATTTCTTTAAATAAAATTAAAAGATAATACTTTAAATGATAAAACAACTTCATTTAAAACATTAAAAAAATAAAAGACTAAAAGAAAGTAAAAATTTATAAAAAAAAACTAAAACTCTATCTTTATCTACAACTTCTTCATCTCGATTATTTCTCGTTCCACTTGAATAAGGTGAGAGGTGTCCATGCTGAGTAGGCGCAACCGATTTAGACGAAGTTTTTGCATCTTCACTTCCATTCTCCTATCTTGCAATTCGTTAAATCTTTTGACATCAGCCAATAACTCGTTGTCTTGTGCCTTCTCCTTCGCCAACACCTTGGCCTTTTTTTCCACACTGGCCTAGGTATCACGTCATTCTCTTCATCTTCTTCCTCGGGCACGTTGTCGTTAAGATTTACTTGACAACGCGTTGATGCTGAGACCGTAGGACTATCCATAATCCATATGGGTCAACCATCGTTTTTTGAGCTTGACAAAGATCGTGTCGCTAATTGGAAGCTGAATTGAACACCTCGATCCCACTCACACACTACATACATATTATGAATGTATAACCTTGCACCCCAAGCACATACATATCGATGATCGACAATACGTATACATAACCCATGCTCAAAATGCAATTTTTGACTCTCCTATGTTTTATAGGTTAATATATAATCCCCACTCGCTCTTTCATTATCATTTATATTATAATATAGTATAAATAAGGAAAATTGGATTTTAATAATCCAAGTTATTACCAATTGGCCAATATTAATCCCAATTTCAAAATTGGCCTACATTAATCCCAATTATTAAGGTGTTGGATTTTATTGGACCCCCGTTAAGTTTTCCTTAACTCCGTTAGTTTTTTGCTGACGTGGCACTGATTAATAAAAGCCACGTGGCTGCCACGTCAGCAAAAAACTAACGGAGTTAAGGAAAACTTAACGGGGGTCCAATGAAATCCAACACCTTAATAATTGGGATTAATGTAGGCCAATTTTAAAATTGGGATTAATATTGGCCAATTGGTAATAACTTGGATTATTAAAATCCAATTTTCCTATAAATAATTACTATTGTCTATGGATTTGTTTTGATTTGACTCAGTTAAAAGTAGCTTAGTAAGTAAGTTATGTTATTATAAAATAGAGAGCAGAGTCATTATATATTTTTTTTGAACGGCAAACACTCGGTTACTCGGGGGGTCTTATCATGGCAAACGATATTACCCACGACACGCTGCGACCACAGGCTGTGCGAGTAACCAAGACTCTCTATGTGCATATCCATCCCAGAGAAAACCCATCGCCCGAAGGCCACTGTGGTAAAACCTCTAACCCACCTCTATAATTTTTAATTCATCATTCATTTTTTGTGTCTGGTATGATTTGAACCCTTGACCTCTATATTGGAAGGCAAAGGTATATCCACTCCACCAAATGGTGGGGGATACATAGTCATTATATTATGTTAGGTTATATTTTTAATAGAATTAATATCTATTGTGTTAGTATCGAAAAATAACTTTATTAACAAATTTGAACTTTTCTTCTTACCTTATATCCACATTTGAGCCTTTCACGAATCCTATGTGAACACAAACATTTTCAGCGACCTCTTTATGTTGTGATTTTCCTAATAAAGTAATGGTACTGCTTTTCATATAAGTTATTAATAAAAAAGAGAAAATATAGTTACAATTAAATTTATACAAAATTAGTTAACTCGGATGCGTGTGATGGCAGGGACTACAACAATGGTAAACGTTTTAATAATTTTTATGATGATGATAAGATCTAATATTATAATAATTTATTAGATAGTAGATATGAGTATGACACGATATATAATAGTCTTTTAATCAAAAAATTAAAATTATAGTTTTAATAAAAAATAAAGATTTAAACAATCTTTTTAAAAATAATTGAATTTTAACAATTTATATACGTCACATAAAAAATCAGTCAAATACAAAACTTGAGTTTAAAATACATAAACGAATGTTGCGTTATAAATTGCCATCTTCACATCATTACGCATTATAAATGTGTTTTTAATGATATTGGTGATGAGAAGAACACTTGTGACTGAGAGGTCACAAGTTCGATCACTGAGCATGACAGGTTTTCCACCAGGCCTTTAGAGGATGTGGTTTTCCCTGGGAATTGACTCAACTGTTGTAAATAGTCTTAGTTGGACGTTCCAAAAAAAAAATTATTAATTAATGACATGTTGATTAATAAATAAACGTGCGTAATCATATTTCTTCGATCTACAACATGCCGTTTCTTTCGAACATTTATATAAACATCGTCAACGCCAATTGTCCTAAGGAAAAATGAAACAAAACGTGGTTAATTTATATAATTAGTTTGAATAATATTGCAAGATATATGATATATGTTTGTATTTGGTAAACTTTGAGCAAACGTGTCTTTCAAAACTAATTTTATTATGATGGACTTGTCTTATCTATTATCGTTAACTTTACTCAAACATTGATAAGTGACATAACATTTGAAGTGACTATTGGGTTTGTGGAGTCTTGATTGGGCTCGGTGATTTGGGTTCATGTTTTGGCCCATTTATTTTTTGTAACCCTAATCTAGTCTTTATTTATATTCTTCTTGTAGTTATAATTCTCACGTCGAGTGAGGCAGAGCAATAATATTACCCTGGTTGCAGCCCGTGGATGTAGGTTACACTGACCGAACCACGTTAAATCTCGTGTGTCCATTCTCGTTTATTATTTTCTACAGTGATTATTTGATTATTGGTGTGTGTGAGTTGATCACGAATCCTAACAGCGACGCCATCTTCTCGTGGCTATAGGGACGCCCTTCAAGTTTGGTAATCAAAGACTCTCGTGAATAAAGAAAAATAACTTAAAAAAATTATTAGGAGAACTCACTTGATACAAACATAACCCTAGACTTGTAGCTTCGGGTTTTTTATGAATTAATCGGGCCAACACTCTTATGACGACGACACCTATTACGATAGTTACGGGCCTATCCTGATGAATTTTTGGCGAGCAAACCTATTGTGACCACATATCGTCTCCATATGCTAAAAGAGGTTATAGCCATGCAAGTCGTTGTTGTAGCCCAATAACGAAAAATAATCATCATAAGCTTACTCTCTTATAGTGTTGGGTGGTGTTTGTTTCATCTTAATGGAGCTGAATGGAGGTTTGGCTGAATTGGTAAGACAAATAGGTTTGTTTGTTTCGACGAACCTTCTTAATCGGATAGACATAATTGTCTGTATGGGAGCTGACTGAATAAGCCACCCATGGAACAGACGAACCAAACAGACATCTTATTCATCTAACACAAAATGTAACAGATGAAACAAACATCCCCTTAATGTCCCTAATAACTTAAGGTTTTTTTTTCTTTTAATAATCATCATAAATTATTTTTTTCTTTTATGAAATAGATATAGCTTTAGTTTAGAAGGGAATCGGTTTGTAACTAATGGTGTATCCATCAAGGCATAAATTCGACCTGATGCATGAATCTATGAAAGAGGGTTTACTTTTCTTTACCTAAAACATAAATAAATACTAAAAATAATAATTCATTTAATGACAATTCATGAATAACTCGTTTAGAGTTGAATCTACGACATAACTCGTTTAAGTCGAGACAATGATGTAATTTAGTTTGTGAAGTAGCATGTGGTTAAATAAAAACTTGTTTAAAGTTTCTAATTCAATGACATACTTGTGTTATTTAAGATATCACTTCCTTAAAGGTTGAGAATTCAAATTCCATAACAAACAATCGATGAAAAATTCATTTGACTTATTTAAATCCATTTTCTAAAGGTCTAAATATACCCACACTTTAGGGTTTCTTTGTTTTTATATTAAAAAAAAGACTAAATTACAGGAAATATCATTTACATTTGTTTACAATTTCGGGCATTATCCTTAATATTTAAAAAATGTCAAAATCAACTTTTATGTAAATAACTTGTTGCAGTTTTCAATCTTTACTCTTAACTTCCGTTTATTACAATTTGTTGCATTTTTTAACCAGTACTATCTCACCCCACAAGAAATCATCACTTGAGAATGATTACTTAGAACAACCTACGTTTTGTAAGTTAAACTAATCTTGTGGGTGAGATATTGGTTTACACTTTAGATGGAGGGGCTTTCAGGATCTTTTTAATCGTATTACAAAAAGTAGTCTAAATCTTTAAGATATATACAGTGATAGTCCTATAAAATATAAAAGATGATATTAACACGTTTTAAACATAAAAAATGGTATGAACAAAATTAAAAGATATATTTCAATAATTTAGTCTAAAAACAGAGAAAAATACATAGATAAATTTATGATGAATTAATAAATAGGGTAAGTTTTCAATATTTAGGCTAAATAAATATGTCACTGTTAAAAAATAAATAATTTAGCAACCATTGTTGACAAAAACACTCCACTACTAGTCCAACTGACAAAATTAACAACTAATAATTTCAACTTCATTGCTACTTTTGTACTCGATTTAACAAACTCCAAAACTTCAAGGGCTAAAAAGTTAAAATCCACCCCCTTGTCTCCATTAAAGACGGCAAGCCTCATGAGACTATAAATACACATCCAAAACCCTAATTTCCCAATTTCCCAAATCACCACAAATGACGACCACCTCCGGCGAGATCCCGGCGGCAACACCGGCGCCGGCGAAGGAGTTTCACTACCGCGGCGTTCGTAAGCGTCCGTGGGGGCGCTACGCGGCGGAGATTCGAGATCCGTGGAAGAAAACGCGGCGGTGGCTCGGAACGTTCGATACGGCGGAAGAGGCGGCGCGTGCGTACGACGCCGCCGCGTTCAGACTCCGCGGGACGAAAGCGAAGGTGAATTTCAGCTTTCCTCCGTTTTTTATCCCTCCGCCGGCGGTTGTTGATAAGAACGACGGTTACGATGACTTTCCGGCGGTGGTTTATCCGTCCGGCGGTGGAAAGCGATCGGAAGGTGTTGTGGAGAATGATCAGGTGCCGGAATTGAAGACGCCGTTGATGATTGATTTGAACCTGCCGGCGCCGGCGCCGGCGACGCTGTTTTAACCGCCTTAACGGTGGTTGGTTGTATAAAATATTGATTAATATATATTTAAAACATTAATTATATTTTAGAGACGGCTAATTAATTATTTTTTATGTTAAGATACTTTTATAATACAAGTATTAGTGTTTTTTTTTTTTTTTGAACGGCGACTTTCATTTAACAAAACCGCCCCTTAGCAAGACGCTAAAAACGGGGCAAAAAACACAATTAGTGTTGAATTTAAATCAAAAATATTGTATTTTTCACCGTCGAGCCAAGTTAGAACCCAAAAATAAGGATTCTATAAAGGGCAAGTTGGACAAATTTAACGAGATACAAATGGTAGGAATCTAAAAGAAGCAAGAAGCATCCGTGAGAAATGATCTTAAACATTGTATTTTTCAATCAATCATCTAGATGGAAATGCTCACATAACGATAAAAAAATCACGTGTTGCAAAAAATTATGTGACGTATAGTAACTTTTAATTATTATTTAGCAAAATTTTAATATATGTAATTTATGTTTATTATTAACTAATGTCATGTTTATGTTAATTAGAAAGTTTATTGTTACGGGTCTCTACTTGAGACACATGTTCGATTCTTACGGGCAACACTTTGGAAGGGGCATTGGCGATGCGGGGAGACTTGGGGCTGTAAGGTCACAAGTTCGATTCCTGAGCTCTCAGGTTTTACCACCCGGCCGCTCGCGGATGTGGATTTTCCCTGGAATGAGCTCAACTGGTGTAAATAGTCCTCGGGTTTTCCAAGGCATTCGTTGGCCGTTCAAAAAAAAAAGTTTATTGTTAAATTGACTATTTAAAGAATAAAATTGTCAAGAATATAAACTCAATATAAACTCTAAATCGATTTATTCTAAACCAAAGAAGTTTAACCCAAGAACACATAAATGTTTACAAAGAATCTGAACAAATACACCTCCAATGACGAAACGATCTAAGACACAACTTGTGAAAGAAGAATACAGAGATTGAACAATACTGTAATGAACCCTAGGATCAGAATCTTGCCATTGATTGTGCTCTGAAGATAGAAAGCACTTAGACCTAAAATAGAAGAAGAAATTGTGAGCTCCTCCTTTTTTCTTAAACCCTAAGTTGCTTGATATAATATCCATCAAGTCGGTGACCTGCTCCACGACCCGCTTGTGTTATCCATCTATCCAAATTCTTAGCCCAATAAAGATGAGGTCCAAAGCTCCCATGAAACAAGAAATATAAAAACAATTTAGCAAAATAAGCAGTTAGAATTAAAGAGAAGAATTAAGAATTAAAACTAAACATATTTTTAACAAAAATGAATTAAAAATAAAAAACAAGATGATTGATATGAAAAATAGAAAATAAAAAATAGTAATAAAAGATAAGAAAGTTGAATAAATATGATACGGATAAGTTTAATTAAGAAGTGAAGACTTAATTTGCTATAGAAACCGACGTGTGAACTCTCTAAAGTGTGAACACATACAATTTTACATGCAAGTATGCAACCTTTTAGACATGTGTTTAATTCTGTTTTATATATAGGTGGGTCCCACGGCGGCGGAACAGTTTCCAGAAGCATGGGTTGGATTTTTTTTTTCTTTCAGAAGCATGGGTTGTGGTCTGTGGAGGTGCAAAAAGAAAATTAATATAAGGCGTGAAATAAATAAAATTTAAAGTCTAAAATAGTTGTTTTTTTAACAGTTTAGAGTATAAAGGAAAATTGGATTTTAATAATATAAGTTTTAACTCATTGGTGGATAATAATACAAGTTTCAATGTTGACGTATAATAATTCCAATTAATGAGGTGGGTGTCTAGAATGATACACCGTTAGTTTTTAACTAACGGTGTTAGAATCTGCTGAGTTGGCATGTGACGTGGCATCTACGTGGCATTTTTAATGAGGTTATATATAATAGTTGATTGTTTTGTAATTTCATTAAAATGAGGGACTCTTTATGTAACTTAAATTATTAATAAAAAGATTTAATAACTAAACTCTCAAACTCGTTTTCCTTCTTCACCGCCGTTCCATCTCTGCCGGAAGACACCGCCGGAAGCCACTGCTGGCGGTTGCTTCCTCGTCTCCGATTTCCTTCTTTACCGCATCCTCAGACAACGATGACCCCACCACCATCATCGCCGCCGACGGCGAACAACATCACACTAACCCTAAAACCCTAATTTCCAAAAGCTTATAGATAAGGACGGAGTACCCAGGAGGAGATAAGGAAGGCTTATGGTTGTGCTGTGTTTGTTGTCTACCTTCCCCCAGTACCGTCGCCGACCACCGCAGACCTTACTCGCAGCTGCTCTGTTCTCCGACGAAGTAAACCACAGCCACACCGCCGTCGCCCTTCTCATCCCCATCCACAATCGCCACCGCCGAAGTCAGTCCCTGATTTCGTCTTACTTCTCTTGCGGTTGTTTTTGCTAAATCAGGTACTTAATTTGGTTGAAGGTTACAAAGTATGGTTGCTTTAAAAAAAAATTGAACCTGTTCCATGATATATTGGTTGAAAATTGTTAGAAATGCATCTGTTCTTGCTTGAAAATTTTAATTAGATAGCTGCTTTAGAGAAAAGAAGAGACAACAGGGTGGACTGGTGGTGGTGTTTAGGGTTTGATTACGGTGGAGATTGGGTGGCCGATTTGGGAGGAGAATTTTGGGGCAAAGTAGGTGAAGGAAGATATATGAGATCGGCTGATGTGGTGGTTACGGGCTGATGTCGCCGGAGAGGGTCGCCGGAATGAGATGGTGGTTACGGGCTGATGTCACCGGAGAGACCTCCTTCTCCTCTTTTTTTTTTTTTTTTTTCTACTCATTTTTATCAAGTTTATTGATGTTTGAAAATCAGCCCCTCTATTTTAATAACTTTGCAAAAATAACACATTTAGTTCCACGTCAGCAAAGATTCTAACACCGTTAACGGTGTATCATTCTAGACACCCACCTTATTAATTGGTATTATTATCCGCCAACATTGAAACTTGTATTATTATCCGTCAATGAGTTAAAACTCATATTATTAAAATCCAATTTTCCAAGTCTAAAATAGTAAATGAGATTTAAAAAAATAATAGTTTTTTTTTAACGGGCCACACACTACTCCAGCCATCTCAACGGATTGGCGTCATAAACAGACTTTATGTTTTACTATTTTTAACATTTAATATAAAATGAATTTTATTAAGATTATTTTATATATTTAGGCTGTCTTTGGCGCGCCATAAGCTAGCTTTTGAGAGTTGAGTAGCGTTTCAACTAACTTTTATAATATTTTCAGTTTTATCATTCCCTAACTTATAAATAAATATCTTTATTTACATTTATGACATGTATTTTTATGTTATTTTATATTTTTAAGCTAGTTTATCAGCTAGTTTTTACCAAACGCTATTTTTTATCAGCTAGCTTATAATTTATCAGCTAGCAGCTAGCTTGTCAGCTAGCAGCTAGCTTTTCAGCTAGTGCGCGAAACAACTATCTAAGAAAACATCTTTAATCGGTTCCATAGGATAAGATTGTGAAGTTTGTCAAATTCGTTTTTTTTTTCAAACTCGTTAATTTATACCAAATTACCAATTGAGAGCTCACAATGTTTTATATCCATGAGATTAAAAAACACTCCTAGACAGATTCTGGACTCGTAAAAGTTAAACTTCATCGTTTATCGTTTAAGTAGACTAAGAAAAAAGGTAAGTTATGTAGTTGGACTGGTATTCTTCTCCTATTTCAAATTGTATTCCGTCTTAGATTTAGCTAGCGTCTTGCTAGTTTTTTATGGTAATGTTACTGGCGTTTTTAACAAAAATATATTATTCTCTGATTTCAAAGAACGAGAAGAGTCACCCCAACAAAAAATATATCATTGTGACTATCATTTTTTTTTAAATTTAAGGGTTCCTATCTTATATGTTGAAATGAGTATCAACCCGACCCAAACCTAAACAATATCAACTAATTTTCAAACCCAGATTAAACTTGTACATTTCCCTCTCCCACAAAACCAACCGTTTTTTTTACAAATTCACAAACTATTTGTCCACGATGGAACTTAAACCTAAACATTTAAGAGATGGACACCTTATTAAACATCAAGATACTATTAGACAGAAAACCATACAAGATTAAGGAGAAAAACCAAAATTTGCACACAAATTGGTTATCCAAATACAGTCTTGTGGTGCATCATTATAAGCCCAGGTAGAAATTCTTATAAAATATTTTCAAAAGTTTATTACTTTTCAGGTTTCTAAATTCTAACTCATGTGTAGCACTCTTAAATGTTTACTTTCATGTGAACCAAGATAGCATCGACAAGCAATATATGAATTATTTTCCGCCAAAAGATCTACCAATTCGTACAACTTAAAAAGGTTAATAATATCTGTAGATCTAGCAAAATGGGGTTTTGGGGAACCCATTGACAAGTCTAGAAAACCAACAATCAGATGGCTTGAAAGTTATTGCTTCCTTCCTCTTCCTCTTTTGGCAGGCTGTGTTGCTTGTTCTTTTCCAGTGACTTCTGTTATATCAGCTGCAAAAACAAACAAAAAATTAATTTAATTTGAACATCAATCTTGATATATGCTACTTCAAGTTATAAGCCTACCAAATAGACCACTCAAGATATCCCAATTTCATGCTCAATTAGAGTTATCAGAGTTGTTATTTCTAGGGGGATACTTGGGATTTTTTTTTTTTTTTTCATTTTTGCATATTTCCCCAAAACACAAGTTTTTAATGCATAATGTAAATTGCTCATTAAGCATGATTTGGGAAAATATGCAATTTCTCAAGTTTAGAGGGGTAGATATGCACATGCCCCATTTTTAAAATCTCAATACAGATTTTCATTTCAGAGGTGGCAACATGGGTGGGTCAGATGGTGAGGTCAAAGTGGGATTGGGTTAAAATGGGCAGTTTTTAGTTCCAGCCAAAATGGGTCAGATTGACCCACAAGGCCACAAACATTTATTTGTCATTATATATTGTTTTTATTATAACTAATTTGTTCAATATAAGTATAACAACTAAATAACACAAAACGCAATGGAGAAAGTGGAAAAGGAAAGATAAGAGAAGGGTAATACTTTCAGGACCGCGAGCCATGAGGGTGAAGAATATGTTGTTGAGCTTCTCCATCTTTTTAGCATCTTGTGCCTGGTCTGTTTTAAACTTGAGACACTACAACAAATTCATCCAGAAAAGCGGGCCAAATTAGGATGATGTTTCATCTCTAACGATCAAACATGTAAAAGCTATTAAAGTTATAAAAATCAAATAACATGTGTCACGTGTTTAAAGTCATCCAAAGTGAATTTTAACGCATAGAACCTCCAAAACACTTTTATCAACAAATTTGGTATGTTGTTGAACTAATATGTTACTTGTAATCTAATTCGGCAGACTTTACTAACAAATGAACATACTAGTAATATATCTGTTAGCCAAAATAACAAACGAAACACAACTTGGAAGACAAAACCATAACAAGGATCAAAGATGAGAACATAAAATATAGATAAACATCACCACAATTGTTCTTTAGTCTTTACAAAGCAACAATGTTCATACTACATGAAAGGACACCATCACAGTGTCACACCTTTTCAAGAGGTGGTTAAATAACCACCAAACAACTAAATCACATCAGAAACTCAATCAGAAAATGAAAATGCTCAGTAGTGTGTTAACTCTAAGAAGGATAACCATGACCAATTTCAATCTGTCGATGAAATCATTGTTGTCTGGACGAGAGACAGTCTAATGTTTTAAAAGACATAAAGCATAGAAATTATGGTGTTAAGGACGTTCATGAAGATTTGTTCTGCTAAAGCAAAAAATGGGTTTTTAAAAGGATTATCTTAAGAACAGAGGCAAAATGCCTTTACCACCAAAATTAGATGTGGTGAAGTAATAAATTCATTTGATTTATATCAAAATGTCCAAATGGAGGGAAGATACTCCTATGTTCCTGAGAACGATAAATACAATGCAATTGTAACCAGCATGGATTATAATTTGTGATGAAAGACTATGTTGTTGGAGGTTCAACAAGCGAAAGAAACCAGCCAAATAGGTAACATGTTTGATGCCCAGATTTAAATTAATGAACTAAACAACAATAAACACATCATGATTTTGCTTGGTATGTTTGTTAGTTTAGACTTCATATAAAATTTATAGCCAGAAATAACATGCTTTATGCCCAGATTGAAAGGTAATGAACCAAACAACAATATCCATATCATGATTTTGCTACGCATGTTTGTTTGTTTAGACTTCATATGAAATTTACAGCCAAAAATAACATGTTTTATACCCAAACTGAAAGTAATGATCTAAAGTTCTAAACCACAATATACACATCATGATCATAATCTCATATGCAAATTCATAACTAACAAAACTGCTCCTACAGAAATCAATTATGCAATCAAAATGTTTGTATGAAGCAGACTATAGAATAGAAAACAAAAATAGAAATACCTCTTTGTCATCAGTAACCTTGAGGACCAATTTACCATCAGAATGTCTGTATTTCATCACATATCTCGTCTGTCATCCAAAAATATACAGTATCACGCATCAGATCTGATTACAAATAATCGAATTAAAACTAGAAGAAAATTGAAGTGGAGTACTGTACTTTTTGGGGGCTAGCGCGGAACAATTGAACGGATCTTTCGACAAAATCATCCCATGATACAATGTACACCATTGTTCCGATCAGGATAGACGACGTAGCAACCTAGAATTGAGTGATTTTAGCCGTTAAAAAAAGGATCGAGGTGATATTTGCAATGAATTCGCATTTTGACGACTATTGTTGTTCATAGACATTGCTGTACACATATAGAAACCCTAATTTGGAAGTCAATTTGAACATGAAGAAATTGAATTACGCGATGCCCTAAACATTCAAAATCTCAAACAGAATAACAGATGATTACAAATTGAAGCAGAGAATTAGAAGAACAGACGATGAGGACCTGTGAGAAGCAGTAGAAGATCCGAAGAAGACGAACGTTTTGCTGTTACTTGAGTAGCAAGCAAGCTTTCACGACGGAGCTCTGCGACTTCCTTTCGGATCCCCTTTCAGCTTTTTCGCGTTTTGCGTTTGACGGTTCTATAGCGTAGCCCGAACCCGGCCCGGCCCGACCCGAAGGCCCTCTTTGGAAGCCCATTTAAGAAAAATGATTAATTTGATTGTGTTATGTAATTTATCATGCATATAACTGAGTAATAATTTGTCGTATACAATTTACCATATCCGGTTGTGACTCATTAACATTATTACTGACGTGTTTTAAACGTGTATTATAGGAAAGTAAGAGCAAGAAGAGCGTTTTTCCAACGAAGGAACTTCTGGTGGCGTTCCGATGAGGGTGGAGGAGTATAAACGAATGATGGTATTAGAAATAAACGGCGTGAAAACAATTGATGGAGATAAACAGTGCCGACGAAAGTTTAACTTCTGAGCATTCACGAAATCTGGATTATCAGAAATTTGAAATAAACGACAAGAAAACCGTTCATGGTAGATAAACGACACACTTCGATAACGAAATCAAGTCATTCGTAGGTAACATGTTTGTCAGATGTAATTGCAAGTAATCAGACGTTGATGTTTGTTGTTAAAAAAAATCTAAATCAAGTTACAATCAATCACATGATTATTTGATTTTATTTCATCTTGCTTAAGCCAGCCATCTCATAAAAATTTATAAATATGAAGAAGAAAAAAGATTGTAACAAAAAATAAATTTTACCGGTTAAGAATTAGGATAATAATATAAAACAAAATTCTAAAAATGGAAGCATAACCACCATTCCCGCCATTTCCTCTCATCCTCTTCCTTCCCCATTTAACCTCCTCATCCTCCCATCACCACTTCCTGATTGATTGATAAATTGGTTTACCCTCATCACCACCTCCCCCTCACCAAAACCTCCAACAAAAAATGGCGAATTACGCCGCCGTTTTGGCCCTCTTCTGCACGATTTTATCGATCATCGGCCCCGCCACTTGCCGGGCCACCACCGCCACCTCCACCAACGGCTCCTCTCCCGTCTCGGCCCCATCAACCCCCGACGGCGAGTCCTTCGTCGTGCAAGGCAAGGTTTACTGCGATCCGTGCCGGATCCAGTTCCCGACGAAAATCAGCTACCCCGTCCCCAACACGAAAGTCGTCCTCCGGTGCCGTGAACGTGAATCCGGCGCCGAAACGACGAAGTTGGAGGGGAGGAGTGATGCTAACGGCATGTATAGCATCACGGCCACCGGGGACCACGAGGAGGAGATATGTGACGTTCGGATCACGGAAAGCCCCGATAGCAAGTGTCCGGAGGTGATGGATGATGAGAGCATCGCTAGGGTTTCGTTGACCGATAAAAACGGAGTTCGAGGCAAGACTCGCGCGGCGAATCCGATTGGATTTATGGTTAAAGAGATTGATCCTCGCTGCAAGGAGATTCTAGCCGAGATTGGTATCATGGGAATCTAAGTTGATTGTAAATTTGTAATTGTAATTATTTTTAAATTTGAATTTAAACTCATTACTTGTATTGTATGTATAGATAAATTTAATGCCTTTTTTTGAGGAAATTTATTTATAAAGTCTCAGTTATTCAAAAAGGGAATGAAGGATTGATTGTTCTGATCATTTAGCCACCAAATTGAGTGATTTAAAGACCAGATAAGATCACAAAATTCATCAACTTGAACAACAACATATCCAAAGAGTAGTTGAACAACAAAACCACCAACTATTAACTTATAAATGTCATAAACTAAAAACAACATAACCGAATTCACACGACTGACCGACGAGATTCATGGAGTTTGTGGGGCCGGGACCATGGCTAGAGCAGGAGCCTTCTTGGAGTACGAGATTTCCATGACGAATTCGTGCGCAGATGAACCAACTTTGGCGGTTATTATGTCGGGGTGAGCTTGTAGCCATTGCTCCATCAGATTACGTAGCTGCAATGTCGGGACCACCAGCTGACCCATGCATCTGAGCTCAACCTGCACCCGTAAAAATGTGTTTGGATTATGACTTTTTCAAAAGGAGTTTTTTAAAATGTGTTTGGATTAGCTTTTATGATGGGAAAAGCCAATAAGTCAATAAGTTGTTTTTTTTAAATGTTTGGATTACCTTATTAATGTAAATGACCAAAAAGGACAGGTTTTTGTGGCTTTTAAGGTAGTTTGGTAATTGTAGGTTCAAAAAGCCAAAAGCTAATAAAAAAGCAAGGTTTTTGTGGTTTTTAGAAAAAAAACAGTTTTTTGACTCTTTACAAAAAGCTAAAATGAAAAGGATTTTTATCTCATCCAAACACTTTTTTAACATATTGGCTTTTTGAAAAGGCCAACAAGTCAATAAGTCATTTTGAAACTCAATCACATATTTGTTTCCTTCACATAATATAAACAGGGCCCACAAAATTCAATACTGGAGTAATTTACCTCGTGATCACTTGGAAGTTCCAGTTTGTTCATCACCAGCTTTTGGATTATTGAAATAGGTACATTTCCATCACTGTAACCATATCAATCCAGGTGGTCAGAAATGCAGGTATATCTCCAATTATATAAGTGTTCAAGAACAAAAAAAATGGCAATAGGTTTGATAAAATTTAAAGGAAAAAAAAATCTGCAAAAACAGATCATTTGAGAAGAGATTTGACCCTTTGCAGCACCAAAATATACATCATGGAAAAAAGACTGAGTCCTTCCTCCAAGACATGCTTATCAAAACCAAGGATCCACCATATAGAAAATATTAACCACAAGGAGTCGAAGAGAAACATACGATAGAATTTAATTTTTATAACAAACATCAGTTATAGAAAGTTGCTCTACAGACATGATCGATAAGAAACATGAAAAAGGTTGGAAATGTTATGATTGAACATGCCAAAGTGCCAAACTGAGGGTAATGGGTGGGTCAGGTGCGTTGGAGAAAGGGTCAAAACGGGTCATTTTAAGTAAGGCTCCAAACGGGTTGGGCCAACCCTAAAACACTTTTTCTATCCACTTTGGGATTTGTAAATAAAAATAACGTGCTAAATATAATTACGAAAACTACATTATTACAACAGTGAACTAGCTTTTTAGATAAAAGTGATTTAGGAGGCTTTTATACATTTGATGACTTTCAATCCATTAAACCAATCTGAACCATTTCTTCAACATTCTTTACAAATGTGGACTATTAGAAATAAAACATAATCCACATTGACCCCTTTATAAGTAAATAGGTCAAAGTTTCCTCCTCCAACTGTTATGGATCAAACAGTCAAACAGACTGCGTTTATAACAAGCAGCAATACCAGGTTTAAATCAGAAACCAACTTCTTAAGTATCCAAATCATTTTACTTTTATTGTGCTTCCATTTTCCTTGAACTAGACAATTTACATGATAACCAACCAATATCAGATGAATAAATTACTCACATCATTAATACATTATACATGTAAGATATGATATGTATGTGTGTGTGTATATAATCAAAATGCCTGTATATTTGGACTAAAAATGGAGTGAGGCTAAAGAGAACTCACTTTAGTTTAACATAACGCCCTTCTATCTGGCGCAAAGGTTCCCCTTCTCTGAAAAGCATTGAAGGAAATCAACAATGTGAAATTACATGCATTTATGTCACTGAAATCTATTCAAAATGATTCCAAGAGTCTAGAGGTGGCAATATGGGCGGGCCAGCCCGGTTGTGTAACAGGTTCGTCAAAAGGAGTTTGGGGAAAGGCGTAAATGTAATGCTTGATACGGTCAGGTTACGGTTAAGTTGACCCAAACACTTTTTTCCATTTTTTATTAACAAATACCATGTCAAATATTATTACAGAAATCATATTTTTCCACTAATAGTCTAACTTTTTGAATAAAATGATTTAGGAGGTTTTATGCATTGAAAATTAACCCTGTTCGACACATTTGACCCGTTTCTCTCAGCTAAAAATTTTAAATTACCCATTTCACTCGTTAGGTATATAAAAACCCAAATTGACCCGCTCATACATTAACGGGTCGAAATTGCAACCTCTAACTATTTTAAAGTTGAAATGAAGTACTCACTGTTCTTCAAATGGCACCAGCTGGAACCAAATAGGATATGATCTTTTCTCCCGGCCACCATTATTGCCACCATAAACTACCATAGCTTGGGTGGTAGTAACACCCGAATCCTCTAAGCCACCATCTTTCTTTTTGCGCTTTCTTCTTAACTTTTTAGGTTTTAGTGACTCCGTAGCATCATCAGCCTCAAGACTATCATCTTGAACTTTAGACCTATGTAACTGGTCTTTCCCTTTAAATTTGGATACAGTTTTATCAAATTTTAGGGTGTATGATGGTTCTGATTTGACAGTAGATCCCTGAGAAGTAAGTTTTGAAGATTTACTCCTGTTTGCTGCTTCCACAAGATCATTCAAAGGTTTCCAGTCAACTTTTCCTTCCCATGGTTGACCATTTTGTTTTTCTTCATCAGATGGAGGATGGCTAGATAGCTCAGGGGTCGAAGAATCCTGCATGTTCATTATCATCTTTTTTTAAAAGTTATTAATCAAATTTAATAAGTAATAAAATGATCTCCATGTCGAAAAAAATGGTGATTGTCATTATTAGAGGCAGTAATTCAAGCCATTTACTTAAGATGGTCCAGAAAGGGTTTTAAACGGGCTGAAACTTCCTCAAAGCGTACTCAAATGATTACGAATCACAACCTTCTGAAACATTCTACGAAAAAATACTGTTTTGATAGTTTAGTTTGTGTAATCATATTTAAAACCTTGATTATTTATGAAACAGAAAAAAAATATACATATAAGCGGTGACAAGTCAGCCCAAGCAAACCAAAGAAGAAAGTTTTGAATTCACTAAAAAGTACCCATTTTTACCCGAACCCATTTGATCCTTTACACAACCCTTTAAAAGACAGATAACTTATGGTTATACTTAATCTATAACAGGGCAGACACTCAAAATTTTCTCATACTGTATGTAAATGATTACCTCCTACATCATTACATGAAGAAAGATTTAGTTTAGTTCTATATGTAAAGAACCCGTTTTCACCCGAGCTCATCTGACCTGTTACCCAACCCACCCGCCTGGCCCATTTTACCACATCTAGACAGAATTATTGGTCCTTTTTACCTGCTTTAAGTTGTGTTTGATCCTTTTTGAAGTCTCAGGTGAACTGGAACTTTCTTCGAATTCTTCCATGGAATCATCCTCTTTCTTGACCCGTTTATCAACTGAGAAAGACCCACGTGACTTCTTCCTTGAGGTGACTTTTGACCTTTTTCCAGTCAATGTGGTTTGTGTTGACACTCTTGGAGTGTTGACTACAAGTGATGAAAGTGATCTCTCTTTCCGTCTTAATGGTAATGTAACTGAAGCCACTACTTCAGGGGCCTTCACCCTTCTCCGTTTGTACGGGAAAATTTTGGCCCTCAGATCTTGCAAATTATGGTCCGCCCTGTTTAATGCAAAATAAAGTTGAAAAAATTAAAGAAAGATGAAGATTAAAGACAAATGCTTTATCAATAAAATGCTCCCTCATGTTTCATGTTTGATGTACCTTTAGATCTAACTTGGTTTGATATTAGGGTATCATAAACCAATAATTTAATGAACCTTTCCCAAAGGAGTTTCACTAAACTCTGATAACCAACTTTGGTTCGCTTCTGCTTTAAGTGACATCTTTAGTTCCATCCATAAAAACCTAAGTCTGTATAACTCTAATAAGAACTCTCAATTTGTCAGATATTTCGATTCGTCCTAATTCGTAGTTGCGTACAGGTCTCATGTCAAAATTAGGATGTGGCAGATGACGTGTCAGTAAGTTTGACCCCATTGATTTTTTTGTTCTAGTGTGGCCTCCTTAAAAACAGTTACTTGCTGATATATATGTTATACTGAAGTTGGATATGCTTCCTTAAATACAGTTTTACTAATGAAGATGGGTGCTTTTCATGTTTCCTTGTACTTGTAAAGTACAGATGTCATATTATAATAAATTTTTGCAGGGTCCTCTATAAAAATATATGATAAAAGAAACTGCGAGTAGAACAAGGGTGCTTTGTCTATGGAGAAAACATACAAATTGTTGCGTTTGCAAACATATTAAAGAAGACTCGCCACATAAACTATTCTAATGACATTAACAATGAAATTTTAACTAATGAAAAAAAAGTGTTACTAGAACAGCACGTCATTAAGGGTAGATAACATGAACGAGAGTTAAATTTGTCTAGTTGTTATAACACTTTTGATTATCTTAGTGAAATCGTACGTTTAAATCAACTTGGATTACGTGACTAGATGCACCCTTTATAGACTCTGCTACACTTTACAGAAATAAATGTGTCAATATATCAACTTTATTAAGCTCATTGTATCAGATTTTATAGGGCCAATCATTGCAGCAAAGCTAGTGATTGTCATGATTAATTCAAATTAAAGCTGCATATCAGATTTCAAATCTGATTGAACCTCAATTTGCTAATTAGGTTCAGATCAGATTTAGATTATCATGAAATGAGTCCTATAATAAATCTGCAATATGTCGAAGATTGATCGAACCTTCAATATCAACTAATCAGACATTGTGAACACAAATCCATCTTACAAACAATATAACTAATAACAAAATTCCACTTTATGTAAGACCATGTGTGTTTTATCGTTGAATTGCCTGTGTATATTCCTACATGTAAGAGTCATGTGAGAGCATAAGTGCATTGTTGCATTATTATTATTACCATCATTATTATTATGATAAGGTAAATATATATTTATAATAAGAGAGAGAGAGAGAGAGGAAGAGGAGGAACCTCAATTTCTCCAAAGGTACGCATCCTAGATCGATCTTGCATATTGGACAGCATTCAAGTTCTTCATCTGAGAGCTTCTTACGAATACATTTCCTGCAGACTAGATTATGTCCAAAATGCAAAAAGTAAATACAACTTTAAAGAACTGGAATACATACAGCAATTCAAACATGAACATCACTAACATAAGTGAAAGAGCTATAATGTAGAGCCTAGTTGTCCATTCTGAACCCTTTACCTAAAATTAAGTGTTCATAATGCAATCATCTCTGTTTTCCGTCAAAACAAAACGAAAAAAACACCAATTTCTATCTTAAATCGCATTTGCTTGTACAATTTGAACCCAGTAGACCAGTAAGAGATACAAGACAGGTATAAACTAAACAAAACACAAAAAAAGTATCTTCCAAATTTGGGGGAACTCAAAATCACCCCTCTTTCTTCAACCCCTGCCTTCAAAAGATACACAAAACAGAAACTGTGCTGAGCAATTTCAATTAGCAAGCATGAATTTCCCAACAACATACACAAAACAAAACTTCTGATAATCAAACCAAGAAAACAAAAAAAAAAAACTGAATCTTTTAGCATCAATGACAAATTGACAATCAGTCAACAATATTTAGTTTACTGAATCTCTGTATAACCCTAGTGAGATCTGGAATCATATCTTGAAACACAAATACCAATTAAAGAAATTATAGCTAAAACAGTATAAAAAGAAACCCAATTAAGACCTCACACAAGCCACAATTTCACACTCTAAACTAACAATTGATGAAAAATTGATAATGAGAATGACATATAAGATGTATAATAATTAGTTACTCACATGTATGAAGACAATCAGGAATAGTGGTGGCATCTTTGAACAGCTTGTCGCAAATAGGGCATGTCATGCATGCCGCAAGCTCATCTTTCCGTACTTTCACCACTTGGGTACCCGACATCTTCAACGCCAAAATCCTAGCAATTCATCGAACACCTGGTGTGCATCTTCAAAAACCCACGTAAGATCAAGAGCTTATGAACGAGATGCATGTTAACTTGACAATTTACCTGCATTGAAGACGGGAAAAAGGAACCGTGAGCAATTGGGTTAACTGGAAGTTAGTTGAATAGTTGAATATGTGTAATAAAGAGTTAAAGACGAGAATAACACAGAAAGATACGAACGATTATGGATCTGCGGAGATGGGGAATCGGAATTGTGAGATTGGGGAGATGGGTGGGAATGATTTGCGAAGAAAGAACGTGGGTTGGTGATGGATTTGGAGAAAAGGCGTTGCTAGATCATGTGTCTGCAAATCAAATCGAGAGGTTTAGAGAGAGAGAGAAGGGGGGAGTAGAGAGAGAAAGAGATATCGGAAGAGACTTCGTAATTGAAAAAAATAGCATGGGCTGGACTATTCTATGATTTTATTTGGGGTTAATTATTTTGTTTAGAGTTAATTATTATAGCTTTCCCCAAACCATTTTTCAATTAAATTAACAATTCAATAATTTAACAAATACATGTGTACATGCCAACGAGCAATTGTCTTAATAGTATAAGGCATGTGTTTGATCTCTGAACCGCTCAGCTTTACCATTAAATGTTAAAGTTTACTTGGTGGGTTTTTCTGAGAAAATGTTTGGATGTGTCTTTGTCCCCCAGCACCCATTGAGAGTATAGTCATGCTCCATGTTCTCTCGGGTGTGGGTGACCCTTTACGCTATGAGAATTCCCAAGGTGGAAGGAGGTTTCAATTAGCGGTTCCAAAAAAAATACATGTGTACATTATGTTTATTATTCTTAAAGTTTCATGAATTACTTGTCGTTTCGATTTTAGGAACCTCAAAAGCTCGTTTTATGTCTTTTTTCTTTGGCCGCTTCTTGTGCAACCTTAGACCATGATCGTTTATCATATCTACAAGGTAGGATCCTAAATTGTATTTAACCTTACTGTCATCACTGGTTGGAGTTGGAGATGATCAGGGGAGGTTTTTCAGCCCCCGCCAATGATCCATGCCGCCGTTTTAAAAAAAGTTAACTACACTAATGTGTGTGAATTGAGATACGATTAATGGTAATAAGTTAACAATGAATCAGTGATCTAAATATTGACAATATATTGTTTTGGGTTATTTCTGACAAACGTAAGTTTCAGCTTAAAACGTATGCCACACGAAAAAATAGCAGCAAACGAAAGAAAAATAAAAAAAATATTGACTAAGGTCAAAAGACACGGTCGTGTGCCCTTCCACACGGGCAGCCATGTGGTTGTGTCATCGAGATCGCAGGTCAGAGCCAAGTTGTCACCGGGATCATAGCTTGTGTCATCGGATACCCAAGCCACACGTCCTTGATCAAAGGCGTGTATCCGAGAAGTAGCTGACCACACGACCGTGTGGTTCCCTAGCATTGCTAGATCGTGTACCCAAAAAACCAACGTGTCTCTGAAAACACAAAACCAGTCACCGAGAACCAAGATCAGCCGTTTGCACAACATGACTTGCCAAGTCGTGTGCATGCCCACATGGTCGTGCGACGACCTCAAAACCCCAATTTCACGAATTTTCGCCCCTATAAATACTAGACCCCTCTAATTGATTCCAGCATCCAGAATTCGAGAGAAATCCTGAATGAAGGGGTCGGGAAGAGCCAGCCAAAGTTTTTGAAGTTCAAATTTGCAAGAATATACGTTCGTTTTTCACTTCGGTTTGTTTCCTTTCAATGTTTGCTACTTGTTTTCTAAAAGCAATTTATTTTAATATTTATTTTTTATAATAAATTATATTTTAATCGAAATACAATAGCTTAACATACTTTTTAACATCTATGAGCATCTGGGATTATCCATGTCACGCCATAATGAAAATTTGGGAACAAACTTGTAATTTCTCAAAAGTTAGAATTAAATTTACAATATAGCCATGCCAAGCATCTACCTAATTAAAAGTTTTATATTAAAACACATGATTCTTTTTCTTTTAAAAATAATGATTTATTGAAAAAATAACTCAGTAAGTCACGACTGTAGTGATAAAAAAATTAACCGTAGAAACTGAACCATAAACATCCTACGTACTACGAGTTTACATTTGTTTGTTTGGGCTTTATACAGTAAAACTTTCAAAACGTGCTGTAAAATGGGCTGCCAAAAGCCCAAAAGAATCTGCTAGAAATAGATGAAAATTGTCCAAAATATTTTGTACCATATGCAGCCGAAAACTACCACAAACAGGTAACCTGTACAGGCTGTAAACAAGCTGCAAAAAGGCAAAAACCGTCTTAAAATAAACAATAAGAAGAAGCTGTCAAGTGATCCAAAAGTATCTACAAAATACCATTTTCCAACAAACTAACAAGGTGTCCAAACCAATAAAAAACAAGTTGTCAAATGTAATTGTCAATTGATATGGTTCGTGGAAAGATTAACTTTGCTTCTAAAATTTAAAATACAAGTTATATTTTGTTAGAATTGTAATAGTTTTTGTTGTTTTCGTTATTGAATTCTTGCTGTAATCTCTTGGCCCGAGTCTCTTGCTTAGGTTTTTTAATAAATTGTTTGTTGGTCGTTAAAAACAATTATTAAAACTTACCTTTCTCCACACTCGACCAACTTTTTCGAAAGAAAACTGCTTATGAAGGTTATATGGCCAACTTCAACATAATACAAACTTCCGATAAGCGGTTCTACTTCCAAAGAATAGAAAAGCTTCCGACTCGTGCAAGTTTACTCAAAGTTAATGAAGCATTCTGAGGAACTTTTCTATTACATCACAATTCCGAAGACAAGTTGACGAGACCTTAATAGAGGGTGTGCATTTAAATAGTTGAAAATAACTTATTGCATAAAAGTGTAAAGTAAGATTATGTACATTAGATCACCCCTCCTCCAAATGCGCAAAGTTACAAAGCAAGAGCTAACTCAGACACCAAGTATGTAAGATGTTAGACTCTCATAGTTTCTTCTTTTGCTTTATACAAATTAAGAACGTTGAATACACTAAAAAAATCATATATTGTTTTATAGAAAATAAAAAAATATTATTAATTTTTAAAGTAAATTATTGTTTTGGTCACTATGGTTTGAGCGTTTTAACCATTTTAGTTCAAAAATAATTTTGTTAACAAATCAGTCCCTATGGTTTGCATTCTATAATTATTTTAGTCCAATCAGTTAACATCGTTAAATTTTTTTCGTTAAATATGATCACACACACTGCACATGATGAGTATTATGATATGTTTTTATCCAATTATCATGTCACTACAAAAATTCAAATTTATTTATTAACTTTATAAATACTGTTTATACCATTTTAAAATGATTATTTAAATATAATTTTGAAAAGTTATATTTTAATTTTGGAGGTGTGCGGTACCTCACCACGCACAACCATACTTTCCCCGTTCTATCTCTCTCTTCATTCACTTTCTTTCATTCTCTCTATCTTTTTAGAATTTAATATTAATATAAAAACTGATAGATATTGTCATAGTGATAGAAAGAAGGTAATTTATTAAAAATATATGGTGATGATTTGACAATGAGGTAGGTGGAAAAAAAAGGGGGGGGGGGGGTGTGGCATGACCACTACAATCACAATCACTCTTACGAGCATGTATGGGCACTGACGGACTAGAAAACTTTCTTAAAAGGTATCACACCTATAATTTTTTTTAGGAATAGTACAGGGACATAAAAACCAAATAATCCTCATAAAAACAAAAAAATTTCAAAAAAATTTCACTTCGCATACGGGTTTAAGGGGTGGCACGTGTCACCCTTAGACTAATGCTATGCCCGCCCCTATTTATGGGTAGAGTTTTCTTAGGGCTCGGGGAAGCCCTGTCCCTCCCGCTTTTTTACCGAGTCTAGCCCTTGAACTTTTGTTCAAAGTCTGCCACTACGAGCATGCAATATTATTAATCTTGATAAAGAAATGGAGGCGGCCATTTAAGATGAACACAAAATCTTGATGGGACTACAGGAAGATCGATCGAAACCAAAATCAGTGTTTCTTCGAAGTTGCCTCTCATCGATGATCGACGTCATGCAACATTGCAGATTTGCAGGCCAGTTTTTATTCACGAATTAATTCATCACACCAATCGGCCAATCAAAGCTTAGATGTTGATTTCACTGCCTTCCATCCGATTTCGTTTTTAGGGTTTGACTGATATTTTTAATTGTTCCAACAATTTCGATTCTTTTTGTTCATATCACATATATATTGCGTTGACTTGAAACACTTCATAAATCGGATTTATTTAACGGCAACGAATCATTCGGAAAACCCAAAAGTATTTAACCAGTTGAGCTCATTTCAGAAAAAGTCCATCTTCGTAAGCGGTCGGGTCTCGGGTGGTAAAACCTGGGAGCTCTGGGCCGGATTAAACCACTCGGACAAGTTCTCATATAGTTTAAACCGGATCTTCAAATGGTGATTTTTTATAAATCAAGTTGGAGTTTTTGTGGGACATAGGTTAAACGGACTTTTAAGCCATCTCTTTAAAGCAAGCGACGTTTTAATGGGTAAGTGGCGCGTCTTGTAGCTAAAACTTTAAGGATTCAAATTATACAGGATACAGGTTCCGATAAATTGGTTGAAGAAATATGAAAGATAAACCCTCAAATAAGGGAACTTGTTTGTTGTAAAAATATGAGTTCTAGCAGTTCTTAACATATTATTGGCTCTAAAATAAACAAATATCTCTCTATATTTATTTAAATATAAGTATGTGATTAGTTATATCATAATGAATGTTTTCCAATTATTAAAACAATGGCTATCATTTCTTTTTATAAATGAAATGGACTATAAAACTAATTGATCGAATAAACAACAAGCACAAAGTTACAAACTTGAAGCAAAAATTATGTGCGAAACAAAATGAAATCATTCATTTTTAGTATGATAAAGTACTTGAAGAAATTCCAAACGTGTATAACGTGTTGCCACTATATATGTAACCAACTTGATATAAAAAAATAATAAAAAATAAGCAAACTGGTACTATAAAAGGTCCCATAGAGTACCTTACGTTAAGAAAAGAAGAATTATAGTTTAAAACGCCCGATTATAATTATAATTGTTGTCAAGTTGAATGCAATTAACCGTTAAATAAAATCCCATAAGAGATATAACAAAAAATAGTATATTTTTAGTAATAAAGAACTAATATTATCGAAGGACTTCTAGCCTATTGTCATCAACATGTTAAGAAAATATATATTCACATGGTAAGGGTTAAATTGTCGTGGTAGACAAAATGATATATTTAGTAGTAGATACAGACTATGTGTGAGTTTACCGTTAAAAAAAATAAAATATAATAAAATTCCTTGATTATAATCTTCTAAATTTTTTTAGAAGTGGTTCAAGCTAAAAAAAATGACTTGGCGGGCGAAATGGCCAATTATATTTTGGGTCAATAATTAGTGTCATTATATGCTAATGTGTGCACAAACACATGATGATGAGGAATTGGAGATAGCAAGTTCCTAGGTTTTTCCTAAATCTTCTAATCTAATAAAATAATATATTTAAGAGAGATATATAGTGTTATACATACGCATGTATACTATATATATATGAGCATGTTCTTTGCACTTTCCTCCTACGGCTAGGGTTCTTGAGCTAGTTTCATAGTATAAATATGTATGCAACTTGGATGCATTTAGGATCAAATCCTCCAATCTCATTTACTTAAAGTACACCCTTTTTGCCTCTTGGTTCCATCTGAGGTAGTTAAAGAAACCTAGTACTCGAAAATGTGACCTTGCAAGAAACCAAAGAGTTATACGGATCGGGTGACGGGTTCGTAGCAGGATATTTATACAATATTATTCTATAAGGGTTTTGAAATCTAATAATCTTGATGGATTCTGGTGATGCCTTCCGAAGGGTTGACCAAGATCTGATCAGTAAGCCGGTGGTGAAAATCAAAGATTTGGAGCTCAGATAGAAGATGACTCGATGAATCAAATGATGGTTGATGTGAAAGGGAGTAGTAGATCTGTTTGTGAAACAATTGGTTCAACCACTAGTATATGCAACGATAATACAATTATACCGTGGACATGAAGAAACTAAAACGAAATTGTACTATCTCAAAATGAAGAATAGTACAATTTCGTTTCAGTTTCTCCATGTCCACAGTATAATTGTGTTATGGTTGCATATACTAGTGGTTGAACCCATTGTTTCACAAGCAGATCTACTACTCCCTCTAGATCAATCATCAATTATTTCATATATGTTATTACCCTAATTTGTAACGAGACATGATATAAACGCTTTTACCGTCTCCTTAAGGTTGTTTGTAGATTGCGTTTGGGTTTATCAAATTCAATCAGTGATATGATTATATGACTGTTAGGTTTTAATACCTATCTATATTATGTTCTTCGATTGTGAATATTGAAGTGATTGTGGTGACTCAACCGTCACAACCCCCGGGAAGTTGGATTCACCTTTGTCCTCCTCTCTCTCTGGTTTCTGGTTATCGATCAGTGAATGAGGGGTCGCTAAATTTTTTACTGATAATACCCCTCTGCGCATTTAAAAATTTGAACTTAACTACATAAATACCACCGGAACAGTTATGGCCGTAAATATTAGATTAATAATGATGTGATGGCTAAGATGGCTTCTTAGCCTTCTTAAATAATTGCAACTTCTTAGTATAACCTAACTCTCTATCTATATATACATTTGTAATGTATTACCCGGCTTTAAAAATATTTAAGAAATCATGCTCTTTTTTAACCTTCCTTTTCCATTTTATACACATACCTCTAGATTCCTTGTATAAATTTTACCAGCATACTAAATTATTAGTTAAATTTCTTTTTTATACAAATACCTCTAGATTTCTTTTTTTAACCTTCCTTTTCCATTTTATACTCCATATGAACATATGAACAAGTTGATCGTTGATTAATAAATAATCACATAGAAAAAGGTTATTACTTCAAAGTTAGCATGTGAGTCAAAAAAGTTTTTTGAGATTCCAACGTTAATGTCCTTATTACCTAGTACGTTTCACACCTTAGTTCTAGGATGTGGTCCATTCTCCATACATATATACAAGTTGAAGGCCTTCTTTATAATTATTTAAATTTACTTGTGTCAGTGGTTCAGTTTTGAATGTTTTACGAATAGTTCTTGAATTATATTATTAGTGTGGTTTGTAATATTTGATGACTTTTAAATGGAGTGAACTCATTGTGCTAAATGGGTTGAGTCCGTTGTGTTATTAAACATGTAATATTAATCATGTTAAATAGGTGGTGTCATATCAATATGTATGGTTATAAACAAGGTTGTCTTCGTGTTTAAAGAAATGATGCGATCAGTTAATCCTGTCGTGTTCGTGTTAGGTATATGTGTATATGTGTTTATCATGTCATGTCGTATTTGATCCGTTTATTACATTTAACAAGTACGCTTATAAACATGTTTGTGTTCGTGTTTAAAGAATTGACACGATTAATTAGTTAATCATGTCATGTTCATGTTTAGTATTCGTGTTTATCATTTCATATCGTAAATCGTAATCCAATCCTTTTACTACATTTAACACATATGCTTATAAATAGGTTTATGTTCGTGTTTAAAGAAATGACACAAAATTTATTTTGAGTTTTATTTCATCCCTTGTTTATGTTTGGTATGTATAACGTTAAGCAAGTTTAATATTTTTGTATCATACTCTTGTTATGTACATCAAATGTTCGTAAAAAATTTTAACTTGTGTTTCTCTTTTGATTTAGTGATAATTTTTAGAAATTGATAACTCTAATAACCCTAATAGAATATGTGGTGCTTTGAATGTCTTTATAGTTGTGATTATAAACAATGGTTTCATGAGTATTTAGGTCAAAATTAATAGTTAGATATGGTAAAACAGGTTCTGGTAATTCATTCATTCTTGACAATAAGGTAAAATCAATTGACATTGGATTTAGTCAATTGTTTGTCTACCTGTTATATTCAATTTCGTTTTAGTAGACAAACAATTGACTAATTATAAATTATATTTGAATATAAAAAATATAAATCTTTTTATTTTTTATTAATTTCTAAAACTTAATAAATTATAATAAGATTTCAATTATATCTTATTTTAAAATATAATTTTCTAATTATTAAATCTTTAATATTTATATTTTTAAATATTTATTATTTTTATTTAACGAATGTATGCTTAAAAAAGTTCTATTATTTCTTATATATTTATGTTTAAACATATGATTAATAAATATAATAATAATCATATACAAAGTTATAATTATATTATTTTTGTAAAACACATTGTGTAATACACGGATTGGTATAACTAGTTTATGTGTGTGTGTGTGTTGGTGATGAAAATTCTAAGTTCTATCATGGGGTGATTAATTACAAAAGGCGTCAAATGGCTATCAATGGGCTGAAGGTCGATGGTGAGTGGATCGATAGTCCCATGGTCATAAAAAATGCTTGTGTTTCTTATTTCTCTAAAAAATTCAAGAGGGGCAACGAATTGAAGGTGATACATAGGAGTAACCAATTTAGAGTTATTTCTTACCTCTCCCGGGTTGGTTTAGAGTTACCTCCTTCTCTCTTTGAAATCAAGGAGGCTATTTGGGATTGAGGTTCAGACAAAGCTCCAGGGCCCGACGGGTTCTCGTTTGGTTTCGTCAAGAAATATTGGGAGATTTTAAATTATGATATCACGGCCTTTGTTACCGAATTTTTTTTGAGACGTCCACCTTACCGGTTGGTTGTAATGCCTCTTTCATTACTTTACTGCCCAAAGTTCAAAGTCCCGTTTCCTTCTCGGATAATCGGCCCATTAGTTTGGTTGGTTTACAATACAAAATCATTGTTAAGATTATGGCGAATCGGATGGCGGGAGTGATCGACCAAATTATTAGTCCAGAGCAAACCGCATTTGTCAAAGGCCGACAAATTTTGGATGGTCCTTTAATGTTAAATGAGATTATTGATTGGTACGGGTACAAGAAAAAAAGTCTCCTCATTTTTAAAATAGATTCCGCAAAGGCCTGCGACTCCATATCATGGGACTATTTGGACACGATGTTAAATTTTATGGGCTTCGGTAACAAAATGGAGAGCTTGGGTGCTTTGCCTTTCTTCGACTAGATCTTCGGTGTTGATTAATGGTAGTCCTTCGGACGAATTTAACATCGGAAGGGGTCTTCGCCAGGGAGATCCGATGGCTCCCTTTTTATTCATTTTAGTCATGGAGGGTCTCCACGTGTTCATATAAGATGCGATTGAAGCCGGTCTATTTAATGGGATTCGAATCATATATATGAGTCTATCTCACCTATTTTATGCGGATGATGCTATCTTCATTGGTCAATGGTCGGATGCTAATGTCATTAACATGGTGGAGATTTTAAAACTTGTTCACATGGCTTCAGGTCTTTCGATCAACCTTCAGAAGTCGTCTATTTTCGGAATTGGTATTAATTTTGAGGAAACCTCCCGTATGGCTAAAATAGTAGGATGCAAACCTGATCGGTTACATTTTACGTATCTTGGCCTTCCAGTTGGGAAGAACATGTCCCGAATCTCCAATTGGGATATTATTTTAGAAAAGTTCAACAAACGTCTCAACAAGTGAAAAAGAAATCCCTTGTCGATAGGAGGAAGAGCGACACTCGTTTCTTTAGTGATAGGCTCTCTTGGATCTTATTATTTCTCCATGTTCCCTCTTCCATCCAAAATTAATAAGAAACTTGAGACGATTTGGTCACGATTTTTTGGGGTTTCGATGAAAAAGAAAGGAAAACTCCATGGGTTAAATGGTCTCTTACCCTTGCTAGCAAGGATCATGGCGGTCTTGGAATCGGTAGCCTCTACGCCATGAATTTGGCTTTATTATATAAATATCGTTGGAGATTTGTTTCGAGCGGGGAAACCCTTTGGGTTCGACTCATCAAGGCTATCCATGGTCACCATTTTGGAGTATCACGTGGCGGTAAGTTCTCTAGTTTATGGCAACGGATTGTCAAAGCTTGCGATACTTGCCATAAATTAAATTTCATTCCTTCTAACGTGATCCGTAAACAAGTCTGCATTGGAAACGATACGAAGTTTTGGAAAGACGTTTGGTTTGAAGACCAATCTTTTCAAGTTCGATTCCCTCGTCTTTTCGCTTTATCCTTAAACAAGGATGGTATCATTTGCAATTATCGGGACGGCTCTTCTTGGTCATGGTTTTGGCGCAGAGACATCAGGGGGGGGGGGGGAGGGGGTCGAATCTGAACAATTTTCCATTTTATCGGATTTGGTCTCCAATGTTTCCTCTGGGAATGATATGTCCCGAAAAAAAGTTAACATCACCGTTTGGAGACTCTTTTTAGACCGCTTACCTACGCGGTTAAATCTTTCTAAACGTGGTATCGAGTTAGACACGATTTTATGCCCCATATGCAACTCTCGTGTTGAATCTTCTTTTCATGTGTTTGGAGAGTGTGACTTGTTCGTTAATATCTTGGCTCGCATTAAGGCTTGGTGAATTGGACGTGAATTGTTTAACTCCGACTAACCCTCATTCGACGTTTTTAGCCATAGAAGATTATAAGGCTTCGAGGATCAAGAAGGACGTGTTGCTCACAATCATGTATACTACTTGGTGGCTCCTTTGGAAGACTCGAAATCTTTTCATATTCCAACCAAGCAAAATTAGTAACGACAGTTTATTTGACTTTATCGTGTTGAATTCTTTTTCGTGGTTCACTTCTAGAAATCATAAGATTGTGATTCATTGGAACGATTAGATGCTCAATCCTTTGTATTCTTTGTAATTTTTAGCTCTTTCATGAGCTAGTCTTTAATATAATTTTATCGCCATTCAAAAAAAAAGTTTATGTGTGTGTATATATATATAAATAAAATTGCCTGGAACATATTCTTTAAAATAAAAAAATTACATATATCCTTTTAGTTTAGAGCCAAAATATATATTTTTCCATAAAATAAATGTTCAATGCATAATACAATAGTTAAAAATATATATAATTTTATAAATTTAAAGAATGCATAATATACAATATATAAAAATATATATAATTTTATAAATTTAAAGAAAGAGATATACAATTACCTCTCTAAAATATGGTTTGCCAACCATATAGGGTACCATGGAGATTCTAAATTCTTGATGGAATATTGACTTTGAAGAAACAATAAATCTTTTTGGGTCTTGGGGTTTTGTTTTGGTGCTTTCTGGGAATAATATTGCTGTTCAAAAAAAAAAAAAAAAAAAAAAACTTTTTGGGTCAATAATTAGGGTCGTTCTAATGTTCTATGCTAATGTTCTATGCTAATGTGTACACGTGGAATTGGAAATAGCAAGTTCCCGGTTTTTTCCAAATCAGTTAATAAAATAATATATTTAAGTGAGAATTCATATATTTGGTTTTTTCCAGTTATAAATATATCATATATATAAGAGCATGCATGTTCGTTACACTTTCCTGCGGAAGCTAAAATTCATGTTTTTTTCAAGTATAAATATGCAAGTTGGATGCATTTAGACTCAATTCCTCCAATCTCATTCTTTAAATTACGCATTTTTTATCCCATTTGTTCTTGGTTTCTAAATCTTCATATGTGACGTATATATTGCTAGAGTTTCAAGAAACGAAGCAGTTATACGGGTCAGTTTGATGTTAGCTGGATTTTTGTGCAATATTCTCAAAAGGGTTTTGGAATCTAATGATGTTGATGAATATGGTGATGGATTCCGGAGGGTTCACCATGATGTGATCAATAAGCTGGTGAACTTCAAAGACTTCATCAAATAGAAGATGACTATATGAATCAAATGATGATTGATCTAAAAAGAGTAGTAGATCTGCTTGTGAGATAATTGGTTCAACCACTAGTATATGCAACGATATGACAATTATACTGTAGATATGAAGAAACTGAAACGAAATTATACCGTCTCAAGATGAAGAATGGTATAATTCCGTTTTACGTTTCTCCATATCCACAATATAATTGTCTTATGGTTGCATATACTAGTGGTTGAACCCATTGTCTCACAAGCAGATCTATTACTCCCTTTAGATAATCATCAATTGTTTCATAGGTTCATACCCTAATTCATGATGACACATGATAATCATCAATTGTTTCATAGTTATACTCGTTTTATTACTATAATTACATATTAACATGAAAAGGAGTGGAATAATAATTAAATGAACGATTTGAGGTTGAGGATTAGGGAGTAATATTTTTGTGAGATGAAATGTGATTGTAACAAGTGTTTAATTTTATAAATATTTATTTATTTTTAATTTTTTTATTAGACATGGAATATATAAATAGCTAGAACGGACAAACTCTTGTAACTTCTATTTTAATCATTGCTGATATGTTTGTTTCTTTGGTACCATGTTTGGGTTTATCAAATTCAATTGGGCAGCCTGACATGATTAGGACCACTAGTTTGGTACATACACACCTTTAATGTATTATCTGCCTTTTAAAAATATTTAAGAAATTATAATCTTTTTAACCTTCTTTGTCCCTTTCATACACCCTCTAGAATCGTTTTTATAAGTTACTCTAGGTCTTTAGTATCTTTTATTAGAAATGAATAAAATACTTTGACGAAGAATAAAAATAATATTTAATAGTACATTTTTATGGAGGGGGGTCTTTTTTTTTCTTTTTTTCTTTTTCTCATTCAAGCTTGACAAGTTCAATACATAAGTATAATAAGTATAGTTTTGTGGTATAGATTTTTTTTTAATTTTCTATCGTCAACTTCATCAAATTTAACAAGTGAGTTTGTAATATTATAAGTAGAGTTGTGTAACATAACTTTAAATTTAGGTCATGAGGTCGATATTTATACGTTTGGGTTGTTATGCGGTTTTTATTTCCGTCTTCTTTACGTGACGTTATGATAGCAATGCAACAGTTTTTTTTACTGCATTATCTCCGCATCAACGTGCAAATCGGTTTTGTCTAAAGATTCGAGTATGAAGAAGGTGATATTTTGATTTGGGAGGTTTTCAATATGATATAGGTAGAGATGTCATGCCACGTGGAGCAAAAGGAGTGGTGGAATGAAGATGAGGTGCAATCCATTTTATGTGGTTGCATTGAATATAATTTTAATGAACCAACCAAAATCATTCAACTTTATTATATAAAATAAAAACACAAACTCAAACTCCTTCAATTCAGTTTGAATTCCATTTTTGAATCTTGAAGCTCCTGCAAATCAATCGAAGAAGAAGATGGCATCCATTTCTGCTTCCATTTCTACCTCCACTCCTTCATTATCTCTCCTTCAAAAGCCCACCCATGCTTCTCCAATTCTCGGTATGTTAATTCTTGATATTAATCCA
Organism: Deinandra increscens subsp. villosa; assembly: GCA_039602395.1. Classification (NCBI taxonomy): domain Eukaryota; kingdom Viridiplantae; phylum Streptophyta; class Magnoliopsida; order Asterales; family Asteraceae; genus Deinandra; species Deinandra increscens. The sequence goes on along the minus strand of JBCNJP010000023.1, from coordinate 1,426,850 downwards.
AATCACATAATATAATTTAGAGATAGAGTTTCTATCTCTTTAGAATATCGGTATTTTCGGTTTTAATATTTTATACTCTAACTTGTAATTTTTCAGTACGATAACCGAAGATCATCATCGGTATTATTGTAATTTGTTTCTCATGTTTTCGGTTTCGGTATTTTTCATAGTTTTATTGAAATTGATACTAACCGGTACCAAACTGGTACAATCGGTTTCTATTAAGTTTATACTTTCACTCATTTTCACTATTGGTAATTTTAGGTATTGATATATTTAAAGAAAAGTTGTTAATTTTGATTAGGATAATTGAGCTTTTAGAATCAAGTACCGGTATACTGATCAAGTACCGAAACTGGTATCCGCTTTTTCATGTTTTCGGTTATGGTATTTTACGAATCGATAAAATCAAGGGGTATTTGCATATCTTCCCCTCTAAACTTGAAAATTGCATATTTTCCTAAATCTTGCTTAAAAAACATTGTATATTATGCATTAAAAACTTGTGTTTTGAGAAAATATATGTACTTCCCCTATAAAATCAATAGGGTATACGGTTTATACTTACATTCGGATACATATTTTTCGGTACCGATCGATAGACGATTAAAATGAAAGTTGTTAATATTGATCAGGATTGCCATCAATGAGCAAGATGGGGAAAGTGAGATGTTCCATGGAAAGTAAGCCCGCGGTCACATCCGACAACTCCGCCGCATCGAAGTTGGGGATGGGCGCGTCCTCGTTGATGGCTGCAGCGGTGGCTGCAACCGTGTCGAGCCCGGCCGCGATGGCTCTGGTGGACGAGAGGATGAGCACCGAAGGGACCGGGCTACCGTTCGGTTTGAGCAACAACCTTCTCGGGTGGATTTTGCTTGGTGTGTTTGGGTTGATTTGGACACTTTACTTTTCCTACACCGGTGGCCTTGAAGAGGATGATGAGTCTGGTTTGTCGTTGTAAACTTTCTTGCCTGAAATGACAAGTTTCAGATTGGGATGGACTTATGTGTAATATTTATTCATGTATCTTTTGTGTTTATGAGAATTGCACTTTTGTCCCTTCAAGATTTGGATCTCAACACATTTGTTTGTAAAGTTTGATTTCTTTGGAAGAAATGGACAAACATACTTGTAAAATGAACATAATATATAGTTTTAGTGGGTGGGGTAAATTATAATATTACCTTTATTCTAATGAATAAAAGCGATTGCTCCAAAAGAAACCTCTAAAAAGTTGCTTTGACTTTGAAAGCAATATATGTAGTATAACACCTCAATCTTGTTATTGTTATGGCTGACGTGTTATTTTACAGTACACATAATTCATACATCAATCTCATAGTTATTAAAATCTTACCATTTAATCCAAGATTTTACAAAATAAACCCATTACAAATTTACAATCGTCAAATGTCCCTTTTAAATTTCAAGCACTCTTTAATGTCTTCCCCTTGTAGCCATGAAACCTAACGTGCACAAAAACATAAATACAAAAGCACGTCTGGGTATAAAGATATACTTAGTGCGCTGATAACGAAATCATATACATTTATAACTTTAAATCATGTAAACTTGTAACTTGTATCACATGAGAGTATAAGCATGTAACTTGCAATTACCATATAACCAGAAATCTTGATACGAAAAATCATTATGGATAAAAAGTACTAAGAAATACTAATAATATTGTTGAGATGATATCTCTTTTTTCCTAGGAATAACACGAACATATATATACATCTCAATCCATCACTTTAGGGTCGAAAACACATAAATCCTTAGAAATCAAAAAACGTTCAAAACTCAGAAATCAGAAACGGCTCAAAACTCAGAAATCATAAACGGTGTCATAATCACGTGCAAAAATGATTATCATATTCAGAAATTCACAATATGTCAAATCAAAACAGAAATCACAATTGAAATTATATAGTTTTTCTTTAGGGATATTTACTATTTTGATATCATGATCATAAAAAATATTAAATAATAAATATTTGACATTATATGGAGGTCAAGGATTTTCTATTGGCGAGGCAATGGATCTTTACAGCCGTATTTGAGCTTGATTTCCTGTTGTTGTGACTCTATATTAGTAATCTGAGTTAGAATCTGTGAATAAACTAATCTTTCTTTCTAAGAGGAACACAAATCTTTCTTTCATGATTCCTCTTGTGGCAGAATTTGTGGGTGAAAATGTAACACATATGGCATTTTGGCTAATTTGTTTTGCTTTTTCCATTTGATAACTCTTTTTATAAAAATTATTTGCGTTTAAAGATCATCTGTAAATAACCTTTTGTTCTTATAAAGTTTACCATATGTGTAAATAAGTTTTTGATGCTTCTTGACATTAATTCGTTTGAGGTACACATATACATTGTATTATTTAAGCTATTTCCTAATGAACTTTTACCATTTGAATTATAAGGACAAAAGTGCAATTCTCATAAACATAAAAGACACATGAATAATATTACACATAAGTCCATCACAATCTCAAACTTGTCATTTTAGGTAACAAAGTTTACAACGATAAACCAGACTCCTCATCCTCTTCAAGCCCACCGGTATAGGCAAAGTAAAGTGTCCAAATCAACCCAAACACACCAAACAGAATCCACCCAAGAAGATTGTTGCTCAGACCGAACGGTAGCCCGGTCCCTTCGGTGCTCATCCTCTCGTCCACCAGAGCCATCGCGGCCGGGCTCGACACGGTTGCAGCCATCGCTGCAGCCATCAATGACGACATGCCCATCCTCAACTTCGATGCGGCCTCGTCGGATGTGACCGCGGGCTTACCTTCCATAGAACATCTCACTTTTCCCATCTTGCTCATTGATGGCAATCCTGATCAATATTAACAACTTTCGTTTTAATCGTATAATCGACCGGTACCGAAATGGTACTAGAATGTACCGGTACCGAAAACGAATGTAAATATAAACCGAATACCGTATTGATTTCTTCGATTCACAAAACTTCTGAAACCGAAAACATGAAAAAACTAATACCGGTATCGGTACTATGATCAGTATACCGATACTCGATACCAAAAGTTCGGTCCTGATCAAAATTAACAACTTTCATTTTAATCGTCTATCGGCCGGTACTGAAAGTACCGATACCAAGAACGAATGTAAGTATAAGCTGAATACCATAAACCGAATACCATATTGATTTTATCGATTCATAAAATACTAAAACCGAAAACATGAAAAAACGAATAACGGTATTGGTACTCGATCAACATACCGGTACTCGATACTAAAAGCTCAACCCTGATTAAAATTAATAACTTTCATTTTAATCGTCTATCATCCGGTACCGAAAATACCGATACTAAAAACGAAAGTAAGTATAAACCGAATACCATATTGAATTTATCGATTCAAAAAATAATAAAACTGAAAACATGAAAAACGAATACCGGTATCGATACTCGATTAGTGTACCGGTACTCGATACTTAAAGCTCAATCTAATCAAATTTATTAAATTAACAACTTTCTTTATATATATTGTATCGGAAAATACCGATAGTGAAAATGAGTGAAAGTATACCCATTATACCATTATACCAATTCGGTACCGGTTAGTACTGATTTCAATAAAAATATAAAAAATACCGAAACCGAAAACATGAAAAACGAATATCAATACCGATGATGATCTTCGGTTAATCCTACCGAAAAATTACGAGTTAAAGTATAAAATATGAAAACCGAAAACATGAAAAACAAATATTGTGTATGGTTACTACCGGTTTAGTACGGTATCGGTATCGGTATCGGTACTCGACACCAAAAGCTTAACTCTAAATTATATTATCTGATTTGGATAATCAAGAATTAACATACCTAGAATTGGAGAAGCAATGGTGGGCTTTTGGATGAGAGATAATGAAGGAGTGGAGGTAGAAATGGAAGCAGAGATGGATGCCATTTTCCTCTTCTTCTTCGATTGATTTGCAGGAGCTTCAAGATTCAAAAATGGAGATCGCACTTCAATTCAATCTGAAGGAGTTTGAGTTTGTGATTTTGTTTTATATAATAAAGTTGAATGATTTTGGTTGGTTCGTTAAAATTATATGGAGAGTAGCCACATAAAAAGGATTACATGGATTGCACCTCATCTTCATTCCACCACTTCTTATGCTCCACGTGGCATGCCATCTTTACCTATATCATAGTGAAATTTGTCATCTGTAAATCATGTTAAAAGAAAATTTCACCCGGCGTTTTAAATTTTTTTTTATGTTAGAACATAAATAAAAATAAAATGAGTACCTCATAAAGGTATATTCATAATTTTATAAAATATTGTATTCTAAAAGAGATATTTTGAAAACAAAAGTTTGTTAGAATGTAACTGTCTCCTATCTTATTGATTCTTAACAGATCTAGCTTTGATGACCTGGTCGAAACGGATTCAACACTAGCTCTAGAATATAACTGGATTACCGAGTTTCAAGTGAGTGTGTGAAGTCCTTCACAGGTAACAGCGCGTTAAGGTCTTAGTAGGACATGGAAGGATGTCCTGCGAAGACCCTTCAACGTGAGGATAAGTACATGGTATGATCGGAGAAGATGAAGTATATGTGAAAATGGTATAAGAGAGCATGGAGAAAGTACCTCAGATGACTCTATTTATAGTGAAAGAGAGAATTAGGAATTCCCAGTGATATCAGGCTCGTGCGCATGGGAGGCGAGTAGATCTTCTAGAAACGGTTACGCGCCATGCACGTTGATTGGCTGGGGAACAAATCGTGTCACTGCGTGACACGTTTTTAACTGTCTTCCGGTCTCTGTGCACGTGAAGATGTTGTGGGACCACTTGGATTTTGTGGTACCGCTTGCCAGCTTGTGTGAGGCCCATTAGAAATATCCTTAAGGTATTTGAGCTCTGATGGTGATCTACGGATAGCCCATATAGAATAATTAGGATCTATCCTCTTCATATATTAAAGTTTGTGATACCCAATTACCCAGACAATTAGGGTTGAATTGTTAATTAAGGAAAAAGATTTCATCATGATCTATCAAATAATGTAGTTTCTAAATTTCATCTCATTCATGATTCAACCTTAGTTATAAAAGAAAGCTTCATCCCCATAGTGGATTGATCAACTTGGTGTCTTTTTATGTCACTACAATGTCAACATTTTATGGGGTCGTTGTTAAATTTTTAAGGGCTAGTGAGGTTTCGATCATATATATGCTAAAACAAAACAAAACAAAAAACTTCACAGGGTGCATACGACCCCATCAAAAGAGTCTAGTTTCACTCCTAACAATACCTATAAGTGAAGGCAATTAGTTCATCTATACCGCCTTACAACCTCAGTGTGAAAGACATCACCTCAACCATATGAGGTCTCTTTATACACTTCGACCCCATCAAAAGAACCTAGGTCTTCCCCAAACAATACCTAGAAGTGAAGACAATAGGTTCATATATACCGTGTTAAAACGTTAATGTGCAATGTCACCTCAACCATACCAGATCATTATACACCTTTTGCAATTTCCATTTATCTTAGATTCTTAATTTGTAAAAGGGTTGTAAAATTACCTATATCACAATTGCAAGCTTATAGGAATAATATCCGTTGTTAACTGGATCACATGTTGGTTTTAGATGGTTACCTTATGACATATGACAAGTAAACTATTTAACTTTTTTTTTATCTTTTATCTAAACGTAATATTTTTAACACATGAGTTGATGGTGTCGTGACTCATGTAACATAATATTTGACTGATAAATATTGATAAATATTTAAGCGTTGGGCTGGTAATTCCGTATTTTTGTATTCTAAGTTGCGATATTTCTAACTGTATCCTGTTGCAAAGCTGTACGAAACCTTCTTAGACGATGGAGATTTCTTCGTTCTACACGAGCTCAAGGCGATGCTGCCTTCCTTCATCTGGTTTCTCTCTCTCTCTCTAAGTTCACAATCTCCTGTTTATTCCTATATGTATATGTGTCTGTTTGTATTTAGGCGTAAGATGATAATTTGATGGAATCCTGCTCTGTAGCTGATCAGAATCATGTATGCGTTGTTATTCTTCGAATTCGATGATAATAGAATCTGTAAATATGTAATTTGTTACTTTTCGATACTGAATCGTGCTTGCTGGATGTTGTTTGTCAGAAGTGATTGTTTTAATTTCTAGGTCAATTTCCTTACGAATTCGATAAATGATTTGCTGTGCTGTTTTACCATGAGATGCAATAAGTGATTTACAAATTGCATATACTCCCTCCGTACAGATATAGAAGTCCACTTCACTACTGAATCATGCTTGCTGAATGTTGTTTTCATTTCGCATCATTGATTTGATGTTTGTGTGAAATGATTGTTTTAATTTCTAGGTCATTTTTCTTAAGAGTTTCATATATGATTTGGTCTGCTGTTTTATCATAAGATGCAATAAATGATTTACAAATTGCATATACAGATATACTCCCTCCGTACAGATATAGAAGTCCACTTCAATACTGACTCATGCTTGCTGAATGTTGTTTCCATTTTGCATCATTGATTTGATGTTTATGTAATTATGTGAAATGATTGTTTTAATTTCTGAGTCAGTTTTCTTAAGAATTCTATAAATGATTTGCTATGCTGTTTTACCATAAGATGCAATAAATGATTTACAAATTGCATATATTCCCTCCGTACAGGTATCAAAGTCAACTTCCTTAGTGTGTGTGTACGTGTTTTGTGTGTGTGTATGTGTGTTTGTTTGTATCAATCTATTAGGCCTAACAAGCAGTAATGGAATTGTCTTGTTTTTAGTTATTCGTTGAAGATTTGTAAATCTTAATGTCTATTTTGTTCAGTCTGATTGATGTTGCTTTTGGTTGCCATCCTTGATCTGTTGTTATAATATGTTTGATTTACAAATTGCGTACACTCCCTCCGTACAGATTTAGAAGTCCACTTCCTTTGTGTGTGTGTGTGTGTGTTTGTATCAATCTGCTTGGCCTAATAGGGATATGTAATGGAATTGTTTAATTTCTAGTTATTCGTTGAAGATTTATAAATTTTAATGCCTATGTTGTTCACTGTCTGATTGATGTTGCTTTGGTTGCCATCCTTGATCTGTTGTTGTAATATGTTTGATTTACAAAGTGCATATACTCCCTCCGTACAGATATAGAAGTCCACTTCCTTTGTGTGTGTGTGTGTGTGTGTGTGTTTGTATTAATTTGTTAGGCCTAGTATGTAATGGAATTGTTTCATTTCTAGTTTTCGTTGAAGATTTATAAATCTTAATGTCTGTTTTGTTCACTGTCTGATTGGTGTTGCTTCTGGTTGGCATCCTTGATCTGTTGTTGTAATATGTTTGAGATGATTGATGCAGACTTCATAAGTTTAAATTTGAAAGTTGATTTTTTCAAAAAACCACAGATGATTCACTATGCTGGTTCATGAAACCATTATATTATAATTATGACCTTATTTGTGATAAGAATTTGGGAAAAATGTTTATCTGGGAGTAATATTTTTTCAATTAGGTTAATAATAATAACATAAATCTTGTGTTTGATTGGAAGTTGTATAGTATATGCAATTTCTGAAGGCTGTATATTGTTGTTTTGATGCTATTTTTGGTGGTTTATGCCAAATGACACTCCCTTTGTATAGGCATCCACCTATTCAGCGAGCCAAGAAGACTAAACTAAATTAACGGCTATGATCTATCATTTAGAAACAACACAATGTATTCACAGGTGACACCAACTAATATTTTGTAATACTAAAGGTAGAGATATGGTGCTGCTCAAGAACGTCAATGTCTCTCAGTGCTATCAAGGCTCTGTTTCTATGTTTTCTAGCAAAAGCATATCTCAGCAATCACTTAATCAAAGTGTATACTTAAGGCATAAGAAATATCCCTGTTCAGGTCCATTGTTATTTCTTTTACTTGCTGTCTAAATTTTTTTAACTTTCCCTAATTTGGGTTTATCCGTTATATTGGTCTCATTTTCTATTATTCACTTTTCAGGTGTTATGGAGCCAGAAGAAAGAACTTCCTGTAGTCGAGGCTCGGTGTGTCATTTTTAAAAGTACTTCTATATGATCATTAGTGCCTTTTCTCTATTATGACAATCACTATCTAGTAGAGGTGGCAATTCGAACTCCTTTACTTACTGGGTTTATTTGGATGGTTTTTTTCTAAAGTGTAACATTTACATCTTTTGCTAAAAAGATAAGGGTCAAATGGATCAAACGGTAACTTGGTGACTGTAGCCTGGTGGTAAGCCCCCTTACCTTTAACAGCGAGGTCAGGGGTTCAAATCTTGCTTACCCCAGTTTGAATCTGCCTCTCAGGCAACCTACCCGGCCTTGGCCACGATTTATCTGACCGGTTAGTAGGATGTTGGTTGCCCGGTTACCGGATAAAAGGATCAAACAGTCAAACGGGTTGCAAGTTAACCAAAGTCTATTCCCAATGCATACAACCTCCAAAATTGTGTCATTTAAGGTTTGTTTCTAATGTAACAATATCATTTCATGTAGAACACAACAATCATCTATACAACAATTTTTAAAATGGGAAAAAGCGTCCTCTCAACCCAGTCCGGCTCGTTTGGACTAGTAGTCAGTACTAATTTGTTTTGAACCGCTCATCGTGCCACTTGTACCATCTACCATCATTCTCATTCTTACTTCTATATACAAAGACTAGGTTAGTAACCCGTATATTACACGGGCTGAATTTACCTTCATAATATTAGATAAAATACAAAAGAAAAACAATTAAATAGATTTGAAATTATAAATGGCATAATTTATTACAAAACATTAACTTGTGATTGTATAAGGAAATTTATTATGTTAACTTTGTCATTTTTTTAAAAAATAAAATTTTAGTTTGGATATAATTGGTAATTAGCCTTAAATTGATAATTTCTAAAATTGATAATTGAATGTGATTTTGACATGTGGAAATGATGATGTGGACTCTCTAGAAATGAGACATTTGACAAATTTTTAGTGCTTTATTAGTATTAAAGACTTCTTTAATATTAATGTATACGGAATTGTTTATCTGTTAAGTGCTCCCTTCCATGGAAAAATAGCGTGTATGAACTTGCGTCAATATTGACAGGTCATATTGAAGCATAGCATAGGCCCTTTTTATAAATCTGTACTCATTTTATGTTATGTAAAGGGCTAGTTGCTTGACGATGTGACCAAACTTTGGTCCCATTTGTATTTTTAGGCAAACAAATTTTGTAGGCCAGTATCGGTTTCAAAATTTTCAATATAAGGTAGTTAGGTAACCATTAACCACTTTCAAAAGTTCAAGTTAAGGTATCTGACCTGGAAACCATTAAAACGCTGATGTGGCATTTTATGTGTCCATGCCATGTTGACTTTTTTTTCTTTACATAGTGCCTGAAAACTGATTATCTTAGGTAATTACCTTAAATAAAATCTTTTGATAGTTTTTTCTGGCCTAAAGTAAGTTGTTCATCCAAAACATTATTGAGACCAAAGTTTTGTTACCTTTTTATGCAATTAGCCCTTATGTAGATACCTACTTGCCTACAAGACTGCATGCTCGAGATGTAAGGGGTTCCTCTGTTATTTTGTTACGCCTGTGAGGGTAAAGATGTAATTTAGTATTTATCTAACTCAGTTTTTAAGTTACTCTCCCCTTTCTCCAGGTCTATGGATGAAATATATGATGCTTTGGCTGAACGTCTGGTGCCAACTGCAGCTTCAGGAACAAATACCAGTTTAACGTAAGTTTAGGGCTTATGGTATTGAACAATTAAGCTATTTTAGGGTACATGAAATATTCTTAATAACATTTAAACGCCTTATGTCTATTCATGCTCATTATCTTATTGGTTTGATTGATTTGTATCATGCAGATTTTATAATCAACATGTTGGTTTCCAATATACAGTTTATGTATATTGTCAGTTGATTAACCAACACCACGTACCGTGTTAATGAAATAAATTATACACATATAACTATATTATGTAAAAGGTTGATTATATTTTTTATATGTTCAATAAACTTGACGAGTCAAGTGTCAACATGCCTTCTGGCAGTTTTGACCCATTTCCTTTTGAATGAGTTGAATGGGGTTATGTTTGATCTTTAACAGTTCAAATAGGTAAAATATTAATAAAATAAAAAACTGTCTGTAAAGGAAACTGTCAAACAAATAAAAATCGCCCAAAGTGTAAGTTTAATGCACAAAACCTCCCCAAGTCCTAGACTCACTTTTATTCATAGAAATGATCTCAGTTATTGTAATCATAGTTTACATACAAATTGTTTATAACAACTATTTCATAAGTTCTGGTCAAAAAGTGTTTTGGTTCAACCAACCTATTTTGGCATGTACCAAAATGGTACCCGTTTTTGACCCTTTACCCAACCCATCCAAATGAGTTATCTGATATCCATATTTTTAACTTTTTTTTATTCAGGCATATTGTGGGCTTAGCGGGCCCTCCAGGAGCTGGAAAGACCACCATTGCTTCAGAGGTTGCCAAGCGTGTAAACAAATTATGGCCTCAAAAAGCATCTTCATTTGATTCTCAAGTTGAACCCCCAGACATTGCAGTGGTCCTTCCCATGGATGGTTTCCATCTTTATCGTCACCAGCTTGATTCAATGGAGGTTCACCTTTTAATCTCTCCCACTTCTATTTTAATTAGAGAGTGTTTTGTACTTTTGTCACACCCCGGTTTCCTGGTGTGTGGACTTGGTTGGATTTACACGTTCCAAACTTACAATAGATACTAACTATTACACAATGAAGACTCTTACAATAAAATAAACCAATTGATCCATAATTATTAAATCTGTTCAAACCTACTTTTCTAAATTATATCAGAGTAAACTATCAAATGTCATGTCTCCTCTTTTGGATAGCCAGTCGATGCCCTACTCTTCCCTTTCCCTCTACAATTAGGGTTCTATTAACTTTCCAAAATACATGACAAAAATAGTCAGCGAGCTCGTGTTTAAAACAAACAGTTCAAAAACCATTTGTTTGGCTTCTTTAAGTCTTTAACTTCAAAACAAACAGTTTAAAAACCATTTGTTTGGCTCGTTTTACTTCAAAACTTTACCACTTCCGAATCTACTTATGAATTGTTAATGGTTTTGTGGTGCCTAACTCCTTGTCAAAGCACGGCCTATACTTCTGCCACCGAAGTGGGCTTTAAATTCACCACAGGAGAGGACCAAATCTGCCTGCACGTGACCTCTTTGACACAACCCTCCCTACTAATTATAGCGAACTTACAAAACATTATCATACATGGACTCGGAACTATTTGTTTAGAACTCATCTAGCATGCATATAACATTTAAAAATCTGAACTTTGCATGTATAAAACAAGAATTCATGTTCAAAACCGTTAAGCTGTCTTGTAACGAACCCGTGGCTTGTTTGAAACCGTACACTAAACTCGACCAGCTGCCCTCGACTTACTGTGATCTGCCAACTTCCGCCCTACTTGTGGTTGCGCTGCCAAACTGCCACCGTCGTAGCTGATCGCGATGCAGCTGCATTCTGCTATCCCGTTCCACTGCCTTCGGCCCTGGTTCTCTTTGGTGCTCGATAGGGGGCTGCCGGCTCTCTACTTCGATTGCAGCAAAAGGGCGGGGAGATCGGTTTATATAGGTACCAAATCCTTATCTATTTCAACCAATTCATTTGTGATAGTTTAGATTCAAAATCTATCCTAAGACCATATACAACGCTAGCCCTTGGCCACTGCCCTTGGCCTATGTGGCAGCACCCTTGGCAAGGGCTGCGTAACTGCGTTGGTGGATGGAGCCCTTGGCAGCGCCCTTTGGTTTCGCCATTAGCCAAGGGCAGCACCCTTAGCCTTTTTTTTTATTTTATTTTTTTCCTCTCTCAAACACGATATTAAATAGGTAAATACGGGGTGTTTGTCGGAAGGGCTGCGTTGGGGTAAAAAGCCCTTTGTGGGAAGGGCGGTTGTAGCGTTGCAGATGGTCGCATCACATTTAAACTCTAAGCCATTCTTATCTCTTAATCCCATAAGATAGAATTAAAACCTTCAAACCATCCTTATCGTAATATAATCTCAAATCATCTATAATTCTACCTTCTTGTCTTCTGTTTTCAGAGTAGTCCTTCATATTCTAATAACTTTTGTTTCTACCTGTACTTATGTTCTCTAAAAGATCATCTCTTAAATAACAAGTATTTTTTTTTTAACACTAACTGAAAATTTCAGGCATTACATGTTAAGATTTGCATTTTGAAATTAATTATTATTGCGACTCGTATTCACAATAGTCTGTCTCACAATGATTATGCTAGGTGCGACGTAAATGATAAAAAAAGGGTAAAATAAAACTACCTAACTACCCCTTCTTTTAACCTAATTTGAGATGCTTTTATTTCCATTTCACAAGACTTCTTTTTTGTTTTTCCTCTAATACTGTCCTTTTTTGGACATTTTATGTATTAGTTTCTTAAATGATCAGGAATTGCCTAACAGTTGGTAGTTTATCATCTAACTATTACTACTTCAAACAGCAAAAGCAGATCCAAACACCAACTCCTACAACTTGTTTTGTTGTAAATGAATGAATGATTATCTGATTCTGATTATTCAAAATCATAATCATTTCAAAATACACATCTTAAGATTCACTTTGTACTTTTTGCAATTAGCGCTTCATTGTCAAATCTGGTTTTATTACTATTACCTTTCTAGGATCCGAAAGAAGCCCATGCAAGAAGGGGAGGTGAGCTTCATCTCTCATATCACATCAGTTGTTTCCAAATGTTTCAAACACGTTGATAATAACCATATTTTATGTTGCCAAATCAGCTCCATGGACGTTTGATCCTGACTTATTCTTGAAATGTTTGAAGACCCTGAGGGAGCAGGTAATCGTTCCTTGGTTTATATCAACTTAACTGGTTCCCGTCATGTAAATTTAAGGGCACTAGGTCAAAGCGGGTCATTCTTTGTTGCAGAATGGAACTATTGAGTCATATTGGGCTGGCCATAAAATCGTTTTTTGTCCTTTTTCTAAAACATCTATAAATAATTAGTGAGCTATTATGATCACAAGGACGATATGGTTTAGATAATAGTATAAATATTCAAATAATTTTTTCAAGATATTAGAGCACTCACATCAGGTTATGCATACATGTCTCATCTCTAAAATTTGAAGAAAAAAGTAAAAAAATGCTTTTGATTTTAGGCTCCATCAGGTTCTCCAAAATAGAGTTCACTTTTGGAAAATCTTAAGAAAATATGCATAAATGGAGAAGCCAAAGGTAAATATGCATGTAGAGATGGAGATGGGGATGGAGAATGAGATGTGGAAGGTTTTTACAAAAACTTTTAAATTTTAGTGATATACTTGTTTTTTAGCTAAATTATGGGGATGGGGATGGGGATGGGGATGGGGATGGAGCAGCTGCTGTTAATGCTCTTAGACGCATTAAAACTAGACTTTGGATAAATTTCGACCCATTTCAACCCGTCCCCTATTTAAGCTATTCTATACCTGACCCCTTTAAGATCAAATACAACCCAAGTCTGCCCATTCATACAAATGCCACCTCTACCTATTATGCACTTACCTTTTTATTTTCCATTTAGTTGACAGCGGATTTTATGAATAATTTCATTTTCAGGGGTCAGTTTATGTTCCATCATTTGACCATGGTGTAGGAGATCCGATTGAAGATGATATTTTTATAAATGTTCAGTATGTATAATATTTCTGCAAGATTATATACTTGACCTAATTTCTTAATATATCATGTTGAAGATGATATATATGCTTAAGTATTTTCTTCACCTTTTTTTTTCTATTTGCAGGCACAAAGTTGTTATAGTGGAAGGAAATTATTTACTTCTAGATGAAGGTAGTTGGAAAGAAATTTCACCGGTTCTAGACGAAAAATGGTAAATCTGGTATTTTATAAATGCTATTGAATTTTAGTTTGGATAGAGATGGCAATTTAGACCCGTTTATAATTATTGGGTCAAGTTGGATTACACTTTCTTTTTAAGAAAACGTTTTAGCTTATATGTAAATGAATTGAACAGGTCAAACTCAAAAATCATCCAAAGTGTATTCACAATGCATAAAGTGTAAAACTTCCTAAAGTGTTTTACTTCAAAAAGTTAATTATCATTTATAACAATATAGTTTCTCTAAATATATTCATAAGATTAACCATTCAAAAGGTTCATGTAAAGAAAACAAAAGGTGTGCAGTTTGACCCGGCTTGTTTTGGCCTGTACTAAATTAGCCCGTTTTACGAGTTACCCACCATCCCCACCACCCATTTTGCCTCATCTACTTCTATGGAACCAAATAGTTTATAATGTTATCCAGAAAATCAGATTTGTTTTAAGCTTCAATTTTATTTACCATCTATGATCAAAGCTTAGTCAAATTCAATATGGATTGAAATAAAATATATAATTCTATGAAGTGCGGTCATCTGGTTTCAAATTTCTTGAAGGTTTGTTGATATTGACATTGACATAGCGATGGAACGGGTTCTGAAGAGACATATATCAACTGGTAATCACTTTGTTTTCATAAACCACATTCCACATGTATATGCACATGAAAGATTGTTATAGTTATAATTAATGTCTATTATTTTCATCTTTTTGTTAGGTAACACCCCAGAATTCGCCAAACAGCGTGTAAGCTACTAACAAGAGGTCGCATATTTCGACCCATTTACTTATGATCGGGCCTATTCGGGTTATATTTCATCTTTAAGAGGACTAACCTTAAATTAATTATTTTTTTACCTAAAAAGGCCGAGCAGAATGGACCGGATGAAACTTGAAAGTCGAGTGGCTTGACTTTTTTAAATCATGCAACTTCCTGGATTACTCAAAATATATCAAATTATAAAAAATTCTTAACGATATTTACCTAAGCTAATTTTTTATGGAATATTTTTTTGGTGCTACATGTACTACTAACCTTGATTAGCTTATGCTCTTATAATTTAACTTACATGACATAAGTTTACATGCAGATTGAATATAATGACAGACCAAATGCAGAACTTGTTTTCAAGTCTAAGAAAAATGCAGATTTGATAATCAAATCCGTTGCTCTTTGACGGTCAAACTCGCCTTCTGGTCATGCAGATAAGGATTCTGTATTGTACGTGCCCATACGCGTGTGTGTGTGTTTTAAATTTAGTGTGAAATGGTGGTGAAAAGATGAATGATAGACTGCTTGTTTTACTGTTTTAAAAAAATTCAGTTTTGCATTTCTGTTTATTGGGTTGGTAGGTCAAAAGTTCATCAAAATTGTCTAGTGATTTTGATTTCAACGCAGACCTAATTGGTGTAGGATAAGCCTGGAAAACGAACAGGCTGGGTCATATAACGGGTCAAAACGGAAGGGGTGGTTGGGCGGGGTGGGGTGGGGGGGGGGGGTTGTAGGGGGTTGCGGTGGTGTTGTTGGCGGTGAAGATAATGGCCTTGAGTGCCGTCGAAATATTTGGACCCATATAAGTTTTATGAGAGTGACCGTTCGGTTTTGACCCGTTTTATAAATTAAATAGACCCAAATTGGTCCGAGGTATACTTTCTTGTTAAAAACACCCTGGTGTCATTGGGCTAG
Organism: Deinandra increscens subsp. villosa; assembly: GCA_039602395.1. Taxonomy (NCBI): domain Eukaryota; kingdom Viridiplantae; phylum Streptophyta; class Magnoliopsida; order Asterales; family Asteraceae; genus Deinandra; species Deinandra increscens. The sequence continues at coordinate 1,411,202 of JBCNJP010000023.1, read as the reverse complement.
AAGCTTTTTGGTGAGTTAGATTCTTACTAATACATTTGTTTTTTTCTCTTGTTGAGAATTTCAAATGTATTTTTTGTTTAAAGATGATTATGTGTAATGTTTAAAATTTAACAATGTTAACTTTTATTTTAAAAACAATGTGTGTTTATTTGCGTTTGTAAACAAAATTCAATTTCTTAATAAATCAACATGATCAAAAAATTGTTGTTTGGTTAGCTCTCCTTGACCGTTTCCGAAAATGTTTAATATTAAACAAACAGATATAAACATGATTTTATTTGATTGAGTTTGATTCGTTTACGGCCTATAGCTAACTCTGTAACTTGTAAGTGTTGGTTTATTACATGAAACAGCTTTAACTTGTTTCATAAGAACTTATTAAATTTACTATAATTACAAGAAAGTTAGGAATATAGCGAAATGAAAGTGTAAGAGCATACGTGACTCAATCCCCATCCATATTCATATCTCTAAATTTAATAAAGTAAAATCATTAAGATCTGACACACCATCTCATTATCTATTCATGTTGTACTCTATCCCTTTAATATTAAAAGTAAAGAAAAATTGTTTCTCTATAGTTGTGCATTACTATTCAAATCTATATTCATATATCGTATGATACAGCTATTCATTTAGTTAGTTTTAGCGGAATGAGAGTACATCCTTTTAAAAATTTGAGTTAGTCTTCAATGATTTTCTTCACATTCTTTAGTTGTCTCATTGCTTCTCAGCTTCAAGTCTTGAAAAATGACACTTTAAAGTGGTGTTAGAATCGGTTTAAAAAATTTACCACACTTCTAGCATCTAGTTTTTTTTTTTTTTTTTTTTTTTTTTGGTTATAAATCATTTGTCATTTCACATAAATATAGTTTGTCTAAATTAGGACACCTCATTATGGTTTGATCATCACCATGGTTGGTGCAATGCTGACCAAGATTGACACTCCTAGTCTGCCATTGCAAGCCTCTTTTTTTCTGCGTTTAGAGAGTTGGAGAAGTAGTGTGAACAAAACTATTACATTCAATACCTAAAATACTATTAGAAAGGGGCAAAATGGTCTAAAATATTAAAAAAAAAGCGGGTATATATCCGGTGGGCAAATATTTATATTTTTTCATGACGACAATAACCAGTTAACCAATTAATAACTAGACCAAATAAACCGCTTCTAGCTAACCTGATTATAACCGAACATCAATTGAAACCTCCTAACCGGTTCTAAACCGCCGGTTTGGAACGACTCGTAACCAATTCACCCAAAACCGGTTCGGTTATTGAACCCGGATTTTTTTTCACCTCTAAACGTTAGTTATCATATTCTGTTTATATATACTAAATAGGTTTAACTTTACAAACAGAGTTTTGGGCAATTCAGATTTACAGTTATGTCTCCGTCGCAACGTGCAGATTTACAATTTCAAATATTATTAACGTCTCCGCAGCAACACACGAATTTACGTCTGCTGAGTCATAAACCATATATAAAACCAAAAATCATTACAAGCAAGGGGCTGCCATATAATACATAATTTATAATTAGGTACAGCCCAAAAGAAATTCATATAAAATCGCATCAAAATTGAAATAGCAACGGTTTTTTCAATCCATCTCACGCAATTTATATAATAATATTTGAGTTATTACTTAAAATATTGTAACTGAAAGGTATGTTAAACATGAAAATTTTGATGTAAATTTAAAAAATATAACGTGAAAATTTTGAACTAAATAAACAAATAATAAAAGATTTAAAGGTAATTTTAAAAACTAATAAAAAGATTTGATGCAAATATTTAAAACAATAAAATATAAGAAAATATGATTTGAGCGTAAGACAAAAGAAACCTCTATTTTCTTCTATATAAATCCCCATATATCCGGTTGAACTTCATTTCATGATCACTTTCCTTTCTTTGTAGTGTAATTAAAAAATAATAATGGCGATTAAGGTTCCAAATACGTTTTACATATCTCATGGGCCTCCTACTTTACCCATAGAAGAAAGATGTATTCACCTCAAAAATTTCCTCAAATCTTTTCAAGAAAAAGTGTTTTCTCAACGCCCTTCTTCCATCCTTCTCATCTCCGGTCACTGGGAGACTTCATATCCTACCGTTAATGTCGTCTCCGATGGCCCGTCTGATACCATATACGATTTCGAGGGTTTTCCCGAAGCTATGTACCAGGTACATAATCATAGTAACACTCAAAAGTTTACATGGAAATTAAAGGTAAATGGACACGCTAGTCCTTTTTGTATAGTAAAAATAAGATGTTTAAAATTTAAAAACTACATTTATAGATTTTGACGTCATAACGTTAATATTACTGTGCATGAACTGTTAAACCCTGCCAGGTAGCTTAACGGCATAGGTGTGAGAAAAGCAAAAGTATTAAATGCAAATGAATTAATCGCGTGTTGGTTGTGAGGACACGTGTTCTCGTGTTTTGCCACTTTTGCATGAAGCAGCTTTTTTGTTTTGTCGTTTTTTTATAATATGATGATTAAAATTATTTCAAAACCAGTTCAAATATCCAGCACCAGGAGCTCCGGAATTGGCAAAGAGAGTCAAGGAACTGCTCGTGTCTTCCGGGTTCGAAAGGGTCGACGAGGATAACAAACGTGGGCTCGACCATGGTGCATGGGTCCCACTAATGCAAATGTATCCAGAAGGGGATATTCCAGTTTGTCAGTTGTCAATCCAAACCGACAGAGACGCCACTTACCATTATAACATGGGTAAGGCGTTGGCACCCCTTAAAGACCAAGGGGTGCTCATTGTCGGTTCGGGTGGCACCACTCACAATCTGGAAATGTTGAGCGAGACCGCCACTTCGGTGCAGCCTTGGGCTCAAGAGTTTGATACATGGCTCAAAGAGGCACTAATTGATGGAAGGTATGAAGATGTAAACAATTACAAGGAGAAGGCTCCACATGCCACCTTGGCGCACCCATCGCCTGACCATTTCTACCCGTTGCATGTGGCGATGGGTGCGGCTGGTGCGTATTCGGAAGCGCAACTTATCCACCATAGCTGGGGGTGGTCTTCTCTTTCATATTCTTCTTATAAGTTCACCTCTCATGAAATACTTGATCCATAGGAGATCGAAGGGCACTAATGAAAAGTTAATGATGCATGTGTTAATAATTTGAAGTTTGATTAATGTTGTGCGTGTTCCTTGCATTTTACTTTTATGTAATGTATTTCGTTGAAATTTTCTACCTATTCATCAGACTTGAAAATGGATTGAAAATAAGAAAATAAACTATTGTTTGAAGCGTTTAGTTATCTATACAATATTATATAATATTTAAACTATTATTTAAAACTTGTAGTTATCTATATTATATTATTATATAATATAATGAAATTTGTTGGGTGAATAGAAGACTTTTACTTTCTCATAGTTTATAGTCTGACTATCATTTTTTTTTTATTATTTGTTCATAGTTAATTTAGTTTTGTCAAGTTTAGCCCTTCGTTTTTCTGCTTATTTTTCTTCCTTTTGTTATTTTTTTTACTTTTCATTTCTCATAGTTTGGCCACAAAACTTTAGGGTTTTGACAGTTTCTATCCCTTAAACTTTTAAACACTTCTTTTTAACGAAATAGTAAACTTTTGGTTTTCATAGTTTAGTCATATATGTTTATACTCTTACGTTTTGCACTCTTTAACTTTTAAAGTTTTTTTTTTTAGTTTTGTTGTCTTCTACTTTGGCCACGAAACTTTTAACTTTTCTACTTTCGTGTTTAGTATATTTTTATAGTTTTATACTTTCACTACAAGACTTTTAGACTTTTACGTTTTATACCCCTTAACTTTTTTCATAAAAAACTCTCAACAAGCTCTAACGTCTTATTAAGTCAGAAGTTTTAAGAGCAATGTCGTTTGTTTTTTACTTGCTATTCAGGTGATCCAGCTCTGAATATCATCTAAAACACTCAAACATAAAACTAGCTCCATAAATGTCTTAACCCTTAAAAAAATTGTCTCCCTCTTCCCCTCTCCAAATATCCTGTTCATTTTTCTGGACAAACGTCATCCCCACGACCATCCCTATAAGACTATAACGGTTCAGATTTCAGATATTTGAACAACCTCTTAACATTCAAAAGTGGTATTCATCTACAAACATAAATCTCTTACAAAAAAAACAAACGATACCTTAGAAAGTTAAAGTTTAGAGGTAGTGTATGCATTTGCTTTTGATACCCTTGAATTCTCGCATATGAGGCCAGAGAGCTATTTGGCAGAGTCCAACGTGTTATGCACAGTAATGTCATGACACTCTCTAAAGCTTCGAATATAGTTTTTAAAACGGTTTAAAATTACTATATAAAAAAAATTAATAATGCAGCTTTTGCTCGTTTACCTTCTATCATCTTGTAAAAAATAAGTGAACTATAGAAATTAAATTAAAAAAAAAAAGTGTTTATATTTTCCAGCAGGGGGTCCTGCAAGGAAGGCTCACACATGGGGATGTCACCATCGTCGACCAAATCGGACTAAAATCACATGGTGTACTTCTTACTTTTAGGCTGCGTGATCCGACGACCCAGATTTAAGGGCGTAAACTGATCTTGGCCGTTATCCGCTGGACCATGGTATTCCATGCGCCTTTGTCTACCTGATGTCCCCTCTTTCCTTCCCAACAGACCAAACATGCCCCACATTTCACCGACATCTCTACCTGTATTATCAAACACGATGTTTCCTTTGCTGGCAAGTTTTTTACGCGTTTCTCACGCGCGTGACGCTCCAAACCTATCTATACATTCTTTACTTGGTGTCAGTAGTTGTGTGTACGGTGTAAGGGTGATTGTAATACCCATCCCGTGATCTCAAGCATCCCGAGCAACCTCTTCGAGTCACACTTTTTACCTGTCATGGTGTTCCCGAGCATCCCGAGACCCCAAACTCTTCAAAAGTAGGGGGACCCACAGTCCCACACCCCTCTCCCGAGCTCTCTTCTCTCGGTGCCCCACTTTCGTGACCCTCTCCCGAGCAACCTCCCCGAGCACCACGCCATGGTGTTCCCGAGCATCCCACGATCCCAAGCACTCTCCCGAGCTAGCTCGGGAGAGGTATTACAATCTCCCTAAAGTCAAGTCGAGTTTAAACTTGTCCAGGTAAGCAATGGCGCAACTATTAAGGGGCCGGGGGGGGGGGGGTGCGCTCGACCCCCCGAATTTTTTTTTGCGATATAAGGGGTATATAGTTTTCGTGTAGAAAATTTTCGATATACTCCGGTTTCGACCCCCCATTTAAAAAATTAACCAAAAATTGGCGTTAGGAAAAAAAAATATTTAGATCCCGACCCCCCACTTCAAAATTTCTAGCTTCGCCACTACAGGTAAGAGTTCTGCTCGTTAAAATTTAAAAGAGTTCGAGCTCTGTTGGCACTCGGCTCGTTTATAATAAAGTTTTATTTTTTTATATTATTATAATTAAACTTGTATGTATTTAGAATTACTTTTCACATAGAAAAAAAAAGACTAAACTTTAATAATCATGTTTGTGGTGCAATTTATAAATAGATTAGTGAGTGTGTATGTTTTTCGTTTAGAAAAAAAGGTTTATATTTTATAACTATTTAACATATTTATTAGAGTTTGGTTCAGATTTATACAATCTGTTAGCTAAAAGTATTTATAGTTTAACAATATATGTTAAATTGTTCAGAGTTATATTCTTACAATAAAAAGATATAAAGATGAAAATGAGTTTAAAGAGTGTGTTAATTACCAATAACGAGTGGTTATTGTTCGAACGTTACGACGAGAATACTGTGAATATACTAAACAATAAATAAATAAACTCAGACACGACTTCGTCTTAAATAAAATCTAAACCATGAACGGAAAAGAAACCTAAAAATAAAAGATTTCTAAAAAATCTAAAAAAACAATCCTATCGCACAAAAAGATGATAAACTTAATAATCCTAAAACTATTTAACAAAAAAAGTTAAAATTATACGAATTAAATATTACTAAATAACCAAAAGTATAAAATAATATGATTAATTAAATAAAAATTAGTTAAATAAAATAATAATAAAGTTAGTTGACCGTAAAAGAAGCATTTACATCTAAAAATTTTCACAACAAAAATATTTAAGGAGTTCATATTTCGATGGTATTTTGGGTAAATTGAACTATAAGGTCTTGTATTCAAAACCGAAAGTGAGTAAAAATACTTTTTGGACTAAAGATAGGAGTCTTTCTTTTCTTTATAATTAGAGATGAGTAACGAAGAGACAATACCGTAAGCCCAAAAATACAGTTAAAAAAACCCAGCCACGAATTAAAAAAATATATATTTTTTTGTCCACGGTTATACTAAAGTTCATAATATAAACAATAGTGTACTAAAGTTCTAGATTTCTAGGATAAAAACATGTCTAAATTTCCAGAATTTTAGTTTTTAAACGCTAAAACTCAAAATCTTATTACAAAAAAGAAGTCGATGTAATTTATCTGTATATATATAATTATATATATATATATGTATACATTATATAATATATATTATATGTACATGGTCCGGTCCGGTTTTTTACGACTGGTTTTTCATATAAACCGTAAACCAAACCGTTCAGTACGGTTTACATTTTTTAAAACCGACCGACCGTTCGTTAAGATAAAAAACCAACCGCGAAACCGAACCGATGACCGATTTGGACGGTTTCGCGGTTTGAAACCAAACCATGAACACCCCTAGTTTATAACTATTTAACATATTTATTAGAGTTTGGTTCAGATTTATACAATCTGTTAACTAAAAGTATTTATAGTTTAACAATATATGTTAAATTGTTCCGAGTTATATTCTTACAATAAAAAGATATAAAGATAAAAATGAGTTTAAAGAGTGTGTTAATTACCAATAACGAATGGTTATTGATCGAACGTTACGACGAGAATACCGTGAATATACTAAACAATAAATAAATAAACTCAGACACGAATTCGTCTTAAACAAAATTTAAATCATGAACGAAAAAGTAAGGCTAAAAATAAAAGAATTTAAAAAATCTAAAAAACAATCCCTCTCGCACAAAAAGATGATAAACTTAATAATCCTAAAACCATTGAAAAAAAAGTTAAAATTATACGAATTAAATATTACTAAATAACCAAAAGTATAAAATAATATGATTAATTAAATAAAATAATAATAAAGTTAGTTGTAATCTAATTTATAGAGACCGTAAAAGAAACATTTACATCTAAAAATTTTCACAACAAAAATATTTAACGAGTCCATATCTCGATGTATTTGAGAGGACTTGAGACTATAAGGTTCTGGATTTAAAACCAGAAGTTAGCAAAAATACTTCCTGTACTGAAGACAATGGTTTTTTTTAAAAATTATAAAATTTCCTCTAGAATTAGAGATGAGTAACGTAGAGGTAATACCGTAAGCCCAAAAATACAGTTAAAAAAAACAGCTACGAATTAAATTTTTTTTTTTTTTTGTCCAGGGTTCACGCGCGCGACCTGCAAGGTAGCTTCAATATTCTTGCCAACGAACGCATACACAAAGAGAATAAATCACCTAAATCATGTCCCCCCACCCTATCATTTCTATATAAAACTCACCCCATCACTAAACTACAACTCACAATCTCATTTCATTTCCCAAACTCGCCGGAGATCCACCGCTACCACCGTCCTCCGATCACTCAGATTCAATTCACACTTGTTTTATATATATATATCGCCGGCCGGAAACAAACAGCTGCCTCGATTATCAGAGATGGAACAAAAGAGAAGCACTTTGGATCTTTTTAACACCGATCTCGCCACCGAACTCCGATTAGGGTTGCCCGGAACCACCGATGACAAGCCGGAGATTATAAAGACGGCCAGTCTTTCCGGGAATAAAAGAAGTTCGTCGGAGATGGGTTCGAGCACTTGCACCGATGAAAACCAATCAAGATTCTCACCACCCATCAAGTAAGCAAAAGTTTATACGTTTATTATAAGTTTATAATTTTCACATCATTTGAATTCTAATCCCACGTTTTCGTCTTCTGTCACATAAGACAGAAGACCGTATGTCAATAAGGACTTTATCGATAAAAAAAACTTGGAACGAGCCGAGCCTTAACGAGCTTGAGTCGAGCTCGAGCTTTGAAAAATAGCTC
>JBCNJP010000023.1:1362117-1402546 GCA_039602395.1 Deinandra increscens subsp. villosa | reverse complement strand
TTGGGTGCCGTCGAAATATTTGGACCCATTCAAGTTTTATGAGAGTGATTCGTTTTGATCCGTTTTATAAATTAAATAGACCCAAATTGGTCCGAGGTATACTTTCTAGTTAAAAAAACACCCTGGTGTCATTGGGCTAGAAGCTTTTTGGTGAGTTAGATTCTTACTAATACATTTGTTTTTTTCTCTTGTTGAGAATTTCAAATGTATTTTTTGTTTAAAGATGATTATGTGTAATGTTTAATATTAACAATGTCAACTTTTATTTTAAAAACAACAAGTGGGGCGACCCGCGCTTCGCCGCGGAGCCGACCCGTATTTTGTGTTAAATCAATGAAGAGTATGAGGAACGTAAGAGACCTATGTTTTGTGGTGCGGCAGCTGCAAGTGACACTAATTAGATACAATCATAACAGAAAACAAACTTTATATTCACATATGTGTGTAAATCACATGATGGTTGTAGTTAAGTTCTTCTCACCAACTTCATCTCGCATCCCTCACTAAATTTATTCACATCTCGGTGACCCGTCTACCATCTCCAACCAGCCTTCCTTCATGCATCAAACACAAAGCTAAGTTGCTGCAGGACCCATATCTGCTCCAGGACACAAAACTAATCAGCAACTAATGTCTTAAAAAGCAACTAAAGTCTTAGAACTAAATTACGTATATCATACGTTTTGACATGTAATTTAACGTGAAACTTAATCGAAAATAAAGGGAATGGAAGTTGCAACTGAAATGGAATACAATCTGTTATTTTATTTCTTTTTGAAGTAAATTGAATTTTATTAATATCATCCTTTTAAAAGAAATATATAGACGACTTCAACTTTCGAATGTAGTTGAGATTACTAAAAAATGTATAAAAACGTACTTTTGAACTTCATGCCCGAGCTTATAGAAAAGAAGCAACTCGTTGGATGGCATCTTAAATAGTGAAGAATTCCACATTAGAACAGCTTCTTGCTCATCAACAATAACTGGTGGGTGCCGATAACCATCCTGCACAAATAAATGATCTTTAAAACTGTAAGAACACAACTACAACTCTCTAAAAAGTTTAATGCAGATAAGCATACAAACATTGTACAACTCCTGCAGCTCATCCAAGGTTAGATAATTAAGCATCTTTTCACTTTCCTTGTTTCTCATCTGGCTTTGAACCTGAAAGACAAAGAATTAGGGTAAGAAAAAGGTCTTCAAAGCTTTTAAATCAATGATTTTGTATATATCGTGCTACAAAATACACTTTAGAATTAAAAAAGGTATAGTTGTCCCTGTTAAGTTATAAAAACAAAGTTTTAAACACACTCCTATTCTAAGAGCTTCACTTAACTTGGATGACCTTTGCTTGTAACCCATAAACAACACATGCTTTCTATATCTCAACATTTATGAAAGTTTTAACCAAGATGAACTTCAATCTAGACTCTGTTATTACATATAATTTTAGGTAGATATATAAATTTTCAATTTGATCTAGGAAATATGTCTACAGCCACCAAAGTTGACATCATCATTTCCATCTCTACAAAGATATTCAATTAATCACCAACCCTAGAAATCATTATGTTCTTTTTTCCCTGTAGAACCCCAGTAAATGTTACTTACATAGAACACATATGCATACAGTCTCATATGGCTTTTCTAACACTTCAAACTTCAACCATATATTATTATCTTCATTAACATGTAGGGTTTATGATTCAATACTCAAAAAAACATTTTCTCATCTCTTAAGTTTTAAACCTGGATCAATATTAATGCCATTATTGCCAAAACATGTATATAATAGCAACAAAGATAGTAGAAAGCATGATTTTATACACTTTAGTAAATATGTAAGACTTGTTTATTTTAAGAAAATCTCAATCTGCAACTAAGGAACACCGCCACAAAAAAAAAATCAACACATACCTTTTGAAAGTGATGACTACCTGGTCCTTACAAATCAAACTCCGGCTCCACCGGCTTGCTTTTTTCTCTTTCTCTTTGTGACTCAATTAGTACCTGCAACGTTATCTACCATTGTAGTTAAAAATAAACAATCATGTGAAGCTCTAGGGAGTCGGGTCTTGCTGATTATCTTGTATAAAAAATGCCCTTTTGCTATTACTTTTGTAGATTTTTCATTGTTGAAAACCTTTCATATGTTGTTATATCTGCTTCTAGCTTTTAACACCAAAACCTCATGTTTAAACCTCCAATCCATCCTCATTACCACGGGCAAATCACCACAGATTTACCATCCATAGACATGTCAGTTTTGGTTTTTTCACTCGTTAAAAAAATCTACATATAAAAACTTGGATAAAAATTAAGCAAAACCTTTAAGGGCAGCTTAAAATCCGTATGAAGATGATCCACATCTGAAACCTACAATATTGTTACAAATGAAACATTATATATTCGGGTCACATTGAAGTTTTATTTGATTCATGTTTAACTAATAAAATTAAAGAACTGACCAAACTATAGAAGATTCACCCCTAGTGTTCAGATCCTGTGACTGTCAAACCAAATATGACTCACAAAGAAAGTTTGATAAACCACAAAAGTCGTGAATGACTTTTTTCATGCTGTCTGTGAGAAAAAAATTCAATTATATGAAAATCTAGAACTCAAAAGTCAAACATCGAAAGTTAGGATTCTAATTTAAGCAACATTAACCTAAAATTCACTGGAAATTTGTCGATCTAAGAACATTAAAACTTCAAAATCGAGTTTCGTATCATCTTTATCAAAGATAGACATAGATTTACCTCATAAAGAAAAGGTCTTGATGTGCTGCTACATGTGCGGCTCTGCAAGAAATTGAAAGAAAAGATTTACACAAACACTATCAATGATGAGAAGAAAAGATTTCTTATGATTATTTCATGAGAAGCATCGTAAGGGGAGGTAATAAACCCTAAAATCGGGTGAGGTAGCAAAAGCAAGCGGAGAAACAGAACAACAAAAACACAGACCTGATGAAAAGGAGAGACGAAGCTATAAGCGATCGTTGGCTTTTGTGAGCGTCCCGTGACCTGCAATTGAAGAATAAAACAACATCAACACAACATATAAAAGAAAAGGAAGAAAAATAATGTAGATCTGAGCGAGATTTGGGTGGTGGAGGCGACGGATTTGGGGATGGGCCGAGTTGATGTGACGTCGGTAAGGGGCCGTCGAGTTTTCTTCATCCCCTGCTCCGATGGAGTGCACGAAATCACAAAAAGGAGGAGGGAGGGCACAGTGGCTCTGCAATTTGTAGGTTCACTTTTCACCTGCTCTTCATGTCTTCTAATCAAATGTGGGGAAAAGTAAGTGGAGTTGTACAGAGTGCTTTATGAATTGTAACTTAGCTAGGTGGTTGGTTTGTGCTTCATAGACTTGTACTTTATGTTTTAAAAATGGTACCACAGGTTGTGTTATGTTAATATAGGGTAATGTGTGTTTATTTGCGTTTGTAAACAAAATTCAATTTCTTAATAAATCAACATGATCAAAATATTGTTGTTTGGTTAGCTCTCCTTGACCGTTTCCGAAAATGTTTAATATTAAACAAACAGATATAAACATGATTTTATTTGATTGGGTTTGATTCGTTTACGGCCTATAGCTAACTCTGTAACTTGTAAGTGTTGGTTTATTACATGAAACAGCTTTAACTTGTTTCATAAGAACTTATTAAATTTACTATAATTACAAGAAAGTTAGGAATATAGCGAAATGAAAGTGTAAGAGCATACGTGACTCAATCCCCATTCATATTCATCTCTCTAAATAACAAAGAAAATCATTAAGATCTAACACACCATTTCATTATCTATTCATGTTGTACTCTATCCCTTTAATTTAAAAGTAAAGAAAAATTGTTTCTCTATAGTTATGCATTACTATTCAAATCTATATTCATATAGATATACAGCTATTCATTTAGTTAGTTTTAGCGGAATGAGAGTACATCCTTCTAAAAATTCGAGTTAGTCTTCAATAATTTTCTTCACATTCTTTAGTTGTCTCGTTGCTTCTCAGCTTCAAGTCTTGAAAAATGACACTTTAAAGTGGTGTTAGAATCGGTTTAAAAAATTTACCACACTTCTAGCATCTAGTTTTTTTTTTTGTTTTTTTTTTGTTTTTGTTTTTTTGTTTTGGTTACAAATCATTTGTCATTTCACATAAATATAGTTTGTCTAGATTAGGACACCTCATTATCGGTTTGATCATCACCATGGTTGGTGCAATGTTGACCAAGATTGACACTCCTTGTCTGCCATTGCAAGCCTCTTTTTTATGCATAGGAGAAGTAGTGTGAACAAAACCATTACATTCAAAACCTAAAATATTACTATTAGAAAGGGGCAAAATGGTCTAAAATATTTTTTTTAAAAAAAAGCGGGTATATATCCGGTGGGCAAATATTTATATTTTTTCATGACGACAATAACCAGTTAACCAATTATTAACTAGACCAAATAAACCGCTTCTAGCTAACCTGTTTATAACCGAACATCAATTGAAACCTCCTAACCGGTTTTAAACCGCCGGTTTAAAACAACTCGTAACAAATTCATCCAAAAGCGGTTCGGTTATTGAACCCGGATTTTTTTTCCCACCTCTAAACCTCAGTTATCATATTTTGTTTATAAATACTAAATAGGTTTAACTTTACAAACAGAGTTTTGGGCAATTCAGATTTACAGTTCTGTCTCCGTAGCAACGTGCAGATTTACAATTTCAAATATTATTAACGTCCCCGCAGCAACACACGAATTTATGTCTACTGAGTCATAAACCATATATAAAACCAAAAATCATTACAAGCAAGGGGCCGCCATATGATACATAATTTATAATTAGGTACAACCCAAAAGAAATTCATATAAAATCGCATCAAAATTGAAATAGCAACGGTTTTTTCAATCCATCTCACGCAATTTATATAATAATATTTGACTTATTACTTAAAATATTGTAACTGAAAGGTATGTTAAACATGAAAATTTTGACGTAAATTTAAAAAATATAACGTGAAAATTTTGAACTAAATAAACAAATAATAAAAGATTTAAAGGTAATTTTAAAAACTAATAAAAAGATTTGATGCAAATATTTAAAACAATAGAATATAAGAAAATATGATTTGAGCGTAAGACAAAAGAAACCTCTATTTTCTTCTATATAAATCCCCATATATCCGGTTGAACTTCATTTCATGATCACTTTCTTTTCTTTGTAGTGTAATTAAAAAATAATAATGGCGATTAAGGTTCAAAATACGTTTTACATATCTCATGGGCCTCCTTCATTACCCATAGAAGAAAGATGTATTCATCTCAAAAATTTCCTCAAATCTTTTCAAGAAAAAGTGTTTTCTCAACGCCCTTCTTCCATCCTTCTCATCTCCGGTCACTGGGAGACTTCATATCCTACCGTTAATGTCGTCTCCGATGGCCCGTCTGATACCATATACGATTTCGAGGGTTTTCCCGAAGCTATGTACCAGGTACATAATTATAGTAACACTCAAAAGTTTACATGGAAATTAAAGGTAAATGGACACACTAGTCCTTTTTGTATAGTAAAAATAAGATGTTTAAAAAAACTACATTTATAGATTTTAACGTCATAACGTTAATATTACTGTGCATGAACTGTTAAACCCTGTCAGGTAGCTTAACGGCATAGGTGTGAGAAAAGCAAAAGTATTAAATGCAAATGATTTAATCGCGTGTTGGTTGTGAGGACACGTGTTCTCGTGTTTTGCCACTTTTGCTAGAAGCAGCTTTTTTGTTTTATCGTTTTTTTATAATATGATGATTAAAGTTATTTCAAAACCAGTTCAAATATCCAGCACCAGGAGCTCCGGAATTGGCAAAGAGAGTCAAGGAACTGCTCGTGTCTTCCGGGTTCGAAAGGGTCGACGAGGATAACAAACGTGGGCTCGACCATGGTGCATGGGTCCCACTAATGCAAATGTATCCAGAAGGGGATATTCCAGTTTGTCAGTTGTCAATCCAAACCGACAGAGACGCCACTTACCATTATAACATGGGTAAGGCGTTGGCACCCCTTAAAGATCAAGGGGTGCTCATTGTCGGTTCGGGTGGCACCACTCACAATCTGGAAATGTTGAGCGAGACCGCCACTTCGGTGCAGCCTTGGGCTCAAGAGTTTGATACATGGCTCAAAGAGGCACTAATTGATGGAAGGTATGAAGATGTAAACAATTACAAGGAGAAGGCTCCACATGCCACCTTGGCGCACCCATCGCCTGACCATTTCTACCCGTTGCACGTGGCGATGGGTGCGGCTGGTGCGTATTCAAAAGCGCAACTTATCCACCATAGCTGGGGGTGGTCTTCTCTTTCATATTCTTCTTATAAGTTCACCTCTCATGAAATACTTGATCCATAGGAGATCGAAGGGCACTAATGAAAAGTTAATGATGCATGTGTTAATAATTTGAAGTTTGATTAATGTTGTGCGTGTTCCTTGCATTTTACTTTTATGTAATAATGTATTTCGTTGAAATTTTCTACCTATTCATCAGACTTGAAAATGGATTGAAAATAAGAAAATAAACTATTGTTTGAAGCGTTTAGTTATCTATACAATATTATATAATATTTAAACTATTATTTAAAACCTGTAGTTATCTATATTATATTATTATATAATATAATGAAATTTGTTGGGTGAATAGAAGACTTTTGCTTTTTCATAGTTTATAGTTGGTTTATTGGATTTTATTAATCCAAGTTATTACCAATTAGCCAATATTAATCCAAATTTCAAAATTGGACCACATTAATCCCAATTATTAAGGTGTTGGATTTCATTGGACCTCGAAGAGAATTTTTTGAGTAAAATCCCTAACGGAGTTAAGAAAAATATAAAGGGGGTCCAATGAAAATCCAACACCCTAATAATCATCGGACCCCGAAGGGAATTTTTGAGTAAAATCCCTAACGGACTGAGGAAAATTCTAAAGGGGGTCCAATGAAATCCAACACCTTAATAATTGAGATTAATGTGGAGCAATTTTGAAATTGGGATTAATATTGGCCAATTGGTAATAACTTGGATTAATAAAATCCAATAACCCTTTATAGTTTGACTACCATTTTTTTTATTATTTTGTCATAGTTAATTTAGTTTTGTCAAGTTTAGCCCTTCGTTTTTCTGCTTATTTTTCTTCCTTTTGTTATTTTTTTTACTTTTCATTTCTCATAGTTTGGCCACAAAACTTTAGGGTTTTGACAGTTTCTATCCCTTAAACTTTTAAACACTTCTTTTTAACGAAATAGTAAACTTTTGGTTTTCATAGTTTAGTCATATATGTTTATACTCTTACGTTTTGCACTCTTTAACTTTTAAAGTTTTTTTTTTTAGTTTTGTTGTCTTCTACTTTGGCCACGAAACTTTTAACTTTTCTACTTTCGTGTTTAGTATATTTTTATAGTTTTATACTTTCACTACAAGACTTTTAGACTTTTACGTTTTATACCCCTTAACTTTTTTCATAAAAAACTCTCAACAAGCTCTAACGTCTTATTAAGTCAGAAGTTTTAAGAGCAAGGACATTTGTTTTTTACTTGCTATTCAGGTGATCCAGCTCTGAATATCATCTAAAACACTCAAACATAAAACTAGCTCCATAAATGTCTTAACCCTTAAAAAAAATTGTCTCCCTCTTCCCCTCTCCAAATATCCTGTTCATTTTTCTGGACAAACGTCATCCCCACGACCATCCCTATAAGACTATAACGGTTCAGATTTCAGATATTTGAACAACCTCTTAATATTCAAAAGTGGTATTCATCTACAAACATAAATCTCTTACAAAAAAAACAAACGATACCTTAGAAAGTTAAAGTTTAGAGGTAGTGTATGCATTTGCTTTTGATACCCTTGAATTCTCGCATATGAGGCCAGAGAGCTATTTGGCAGAGTCCAACGTGTTATGCACAGTAATGTTATGACACTCCCTAAATCTTCGAATATAGTTTTTAAACCCGTTTAATATTACTATATAAAAAGATTTAACAATACAGCTTTTGCTCGTTTGCCTTTTATAGTCTTGTAAAAAAATAAGGCTCTGGATAAAGACACATGAGCTTTTGATTTCTGCACAGGATACAAACGGTCGTTTGTACCCAAACGGCCGTTTGTAGTTTTTTTTTTATTTTTTTTTATTTTAAATAAATGTTTTAAATTATTTAACTTTTTATAAACATTAAAAATGTTTATTTACCATATATGATAAAAAATACTTAAATGAACACAATAGTGACTTAAAATAATAAATTTTGAGACTCAGAGTCTTTGCCGGTATCATCTCAATGGCATCTCGACAAGTCTTTTCCGGTGTTGGGTCCCCACGGCCCATGATTTTTTTTTTTCAAAACGTTTGTCGAGAATAAGTCACTAAATTTATCAGGGGTAACGGAATACCTAAAAAATGTTTTTGTAGGTATTTCGTTACCCCTGATAAATTTAATGACTTATTCTCGACAAACGTTTAAAAAAATTAAAAATAAAAAATCATGGGCCGTGAAGACCCAACACCGGAAAATACTTGTCGAGATGCCATCGAGATGGTACCTGCAAAGACTCTGAGTCTCAAAATTTATTATTTTAAGTCACTATTGTGTTCATTTAAGTATTTTTTATCATATATGGTAAATAAACATTTTTAATGTTTATAAAAAGTTAAATAATTTAAAACATTTATTTAAAATAAAAAAAAAAAAAAAAAAACTACAAACGGCCGTTTGGGTACAAACGACCGTTTGGATCCTGTGCAGAAATCAAAAGCTCATGTGTCTTTATCATGTCCCAAAAATAAGTGAACTATAGAAATTAAATTAAAAAAAATGTATATATTTTCCAGCAGGGGGTCCTGCAAGGAAGGCTCACACATGGGGCTGTCACCATCGTCGACCAAATCGGACTAAAATCACATGGTGTACTTCTTACTTTTAGGCTGCGTGATCCGACGACCCAGATTTAAGGGCGTAAACTGATCTTGGCCGTTATCCGCTGGACCATGGTATTCCATGCGCCTTTGTCTACCTGATGTCCCCTCTTTCCTTCCCAACAGACCAAACATGCCCCACATTTCACCGACATCTCTACCTGTATTATCAAACACGATGTTTCCTTTGCTGGCAAGTTATTTACGCGTTTCTCACGCGCGTGATCAGTGGCGGATCCAGGAAAAAATATCAGGGGTAGCGGGGACTAACGGGGGTTCGGGGGCAGCGCCCAGGAAATTTTTTTTTAGGTAGTTAACGGGCTTTTAATCATATTTTTAAGGGGCTTTTGATCATATTTCTAAGTAAAAGCCATAAAATTTCTTTCAGGGGTCGCGAAAAATTCGTTTCAGGGGTCGCGAAAAACCGAAAACCTATAAAAAAAAATTTTTTTTGCACGTCGGGGTAAAAGTTCAGGGGTAGCGGGCGCTACCCCTGGACCCTTAGTGGGTCCGCCACTGCGCGTGATGCTCCAAACCTATACTATACTTTCTTTGCTTGTGTGTATAGTGTAAACGAGTCGAGTCGAGTTTAAACTTGTAAAGATAATAGTTTTATTCGTTAAAATTTAATAGAGTTCGAGCTTAGTTGACACTCGGCTCGTTTATAATAAAGTTTTATTTTTTATATATTATTATAATTAAATTTGCATCCATTTAGAATTAGTTTTTTTAATATAGAAAAAAATAAGACTAATCTTTAATAATCATGTTTCCAGTGTAATTATTAAATAGATTAGTGAGTGCATATGTTTTTCATTTAGAAAAAGGGTTTATAATTATTTAACATATTTATTAGAGTTGGGTTCAGATTTATACAATCTATTAGCTAAAAGTATTTATAGTAACTTCGCTTTTAGTCCCCAAGGTTTATACATTTTAACACTTCTAGTCCAATTTCAAAAATTATAACATTTCAGGGCCTGTACTTTCAATTTCTTAACAATTTTAGTCACTTTTTGAAATCTCATCCAAATTAACGGCTGAAATCCGTCAAATGAGGGCTATTTTCTAATTGAACCCTTTTCTCTTTTATTTATGTGATACAAAGGAAAAGGGTTCAATTACAAAAATAGCTCTCATTTGATGGATTTAAGCCGTTAATTGATAATTGAATCTGGCTTTGACATGTGGCGATGCTGATGTGGACACCTTAAAAGAAAGACATGTGGAAACCATTTTATTGCTTTATTAGGATTAAGATTGTTCAGAGTTATATTCTTACAATAAAAAGATATAAAGATAAAAATGAGTTTAAAGAGTGTGTTAATTACCAATAACGAGTGGTTATTGATCGAACGTTACGACGAGAATACCGTGAATATACTAAACAATAAATAAATAAACTCAGACACGACTTCGTCTTAAACAAAATTTAAACCATAAACGAAAAAGTAAGGCTAAAAATAAAAGAATTTAAAAAATCTAAAAAACAATCCCTCTCGCACAAAAAGATGATAAACTTAATAATCCTAAAACCATTGAAAAAAAAAAGTTAAAATTATACGAATTAAATATTACTAAATAACCAAAAGTATAAATACCAATGGCATCTAGTGGAGTTGGTTGAGGCTTTGGCTTGTGTTCCTAGGGACCCAAGTTCTATCCTCACTAATAACATTATTTGTCCAATGGTATGGAGGCCAATGATAGGAGATGTGGGGAGACCCGGATTCGATCCTTGAGGCGACCGAGTTTTACCGTTAATTCGCCGTCGTGCCTACGAGTGGGCGGGTTAGCGGGTTTTCCCTCGGAACTGGAGTCACATGGACGCTTAAGGGCTCCGTACGGTTAGGTTGGGCCAGCTGGTGGTGGCCTTTAGCCAATGGGCCACCCCGTACGAAATACCTGGGTTTATTTTATTCGTTGACCGTTCAAAAAAAAAAACCAAAAGTATAAATAATATGATTAATTAAATAAAATTAGTTAAATAAAATAATAATAAAGTTAGTTGTCATCTAATTTATAGAGACCGTAAAAGAAGCATTTACATCTAAAAGTTTTCACAACAAAAATATTTAATGAGTTCATATTTCGATGGTATTTAGGGGAACTTGAGACCATAAGGTCTTATATTCAAAACCGAAAGTGAGCAAAAATACTTTTTGGGCTGAAGATAAAAGTTTCCTTTTCTTTGCAATTAGATATGTGTAACAAAGAGGGGGCGACGCATCATTCAAATTTCTGCCCTATCAACCTTCGATGGTAGGATAGTGGCCTACTATGGTGGTGACGGGTGACGGAGAATTAGGGTTCGATTCCGGAGAGGGAGCCTGAGAAACGGCTACCACATCCAAGGAAATGTTATCCCATGCTAATGTATACAGAGCGTAGGCTTGCTTTGAGCACTCTAATTTCTTCAAAGTAACAACGCCGGAGGCACGACCTGGCCAATTAAGGCTAGGAGCGTATCGCCGACAGAAGGGACGAGTAAACTGGTGCACACCTAAAGGCGGACCGGCTTTTGGTTGCCTTTCCTTGCTTATGTGCATGGTGGGTGGTCAATTAGTCAGACGGTTTTCAACAGTGTGTCGTAAAGATGCATGAGTGGTGTTTGGTTTGTTACGGTAAGTCCAAAAATACATTTAAAATAAACCAGCTACAAATTAAAAAAGTATTTTTTTTTGTCCCTGGTTCACGCGCGCGACCTGCAAGGTAGCTTCAATATTCTTGCCAACGAAAGCATACACAAAGAGAATAAATCACCTAAATCATGTCCCCCCACCCTATCATTTCTATATAAAACTCACCCCATCACTAAACTACAACTCACAATCTCATTTCATTTCCCAAACTCGCCGGAGATCCACCGCTACCACCGTCCTCCGATCACTCAGATTCAATTCACACTTGTTTTATATATATCGCCGGCCGGAAACAAACAGCTGCCTCGATTATCAGAGATGGACCAAAAGAGAAGCACTTTGGATCTTTTTAACACCGATCTCGCCACCGAACTCCGATTAGGGTTGCCTGGAACCACCGATGACAAGCCGGAGATTATAAAGACGGCCAGTCTTTCCGGGAATAAAAGAAGTTCGTCGGAGATGGGTTCGAGCACTTGCACCGATGAAAACCAATCAAGATTCTCACCACCCACCAAGTAAGCAAAAGTTTATACGTTTATTATAAGTTTATAATTTTCACATCATCTGAATTCTGATCCCACGTTTTCTGTCTTCTTTCACAGAAGACAGAAATCCGTATGTTAATACGGACTTTATCGATAAAAAAAAAACTTGAAATGAGCCGAGTCTTAACGAGCTTGAGTCGAGCTCGTTTACTATACGAGTTTGAGCTTGAGCCCGAGCTTTATGTAGCGAACTCGAGCTGGCTCGTGAGCCTTAACGAGCAGGCTCGTTAGCCTTAACGAGTATTTTATTTATATAATTTCTATTTAATTTATAAAATATATTTTTAAAAATGAATTATTATATATAAAATTATGATAAAATAAGTGAATAATATGCATTATTTTCTATATAAAAAGAATAATTTTAAATATATACAAATTTAATTATAATAATATATAAAAAAAGTTAATTATAAACGAGTCAAGCTTGAAATTTAGAAATAAAGTTTGAATCGAGCCGAGCTCGGGTCCGGGCTTTCGTTTACACCACTGAAAAGGGTAAAAGTTTGAAAAGATCAAATGAGTGATGTGGATTAGATTTGGTGGTGTGTTAAATTGTTAATAACCACACATGCAAACCCTAGGATAAGTTGCATTGCATATAAATGTTGATGATATATATAAATACTAACATTTAGAAATTAACTCATTATCAGGGAACAAGTTGTGGGGTGGCCGCCGGTGAGATCTTACCGGAAAAACATACTTCAGGCGAAGAAACCGGAATCGGAGACAGGTTCGGGGATGTATGTGAAAGTGAGCATGGATGGAGCTCCATATTTGAGGAAGCTAGACCTTAAAGTTTACAAATGCTATGAAGAACTCATGGAGGGTTTGCAAGAGATGTTCAAGTGCATTATTGGGTTGTACTCTGAGAGAGAAGGGTACAATGGGTCACAGCATGTTCCAACTTATGAAGATAAAGATGGAGATTGGATGCTTGTTGGAGATGTACCATGGGAGATGTTCATAAGTTCTTGCAAAAGACTTAGGATCATGAAAAGTTGCGAGGCTAGAGGGTTGAGTGCATGATAATTAATCACACTAAATTCACACAAACATATAAGAAAAAAGTAAAAATAAAAATATATATATATATATATATATACAAAGTTGAGGGTTTTGATCTTTGAACAAATTAAGTTTGAAGGAAAAACCAGATCTCGAGGTTTTTTAATTTTTAGGAGGAAAGTTATAGGGGAAAAGTATACATGTTGGTTTGTGTTCATGTAACATCTTTTTTTAAAGTATATTTTTGATGTTATATGGAAGTAAATAGCATTTGTTTGTTTGTTTATTTGTTTTCTGTCTTGCGGGATGTATGAGATTTTTATCATTGTCATATTTTTTCGGATTCTAGGTGTAGTTTCGTTATGGATGGGATTTTTCTAGGTACGTTTGTTTTAATACACGTTATTAATTTGAGAAAGTTCACTATGGAACCAAAAAATGTAAAAAAGTGAAACCAATTATATAAATTATGTTTCACATGTAAAAAGTCCTAATTTACATGTAAAAGAATATTAAATTTTGTCATCCTTAAGACAAACAACATAAAAATTAATTTTCTTAAAAAAATAATGATTTTTTAGATCGTTATCAGGTTTTTCATTTTTTCTTCTATAAACACATAAAAAATACTAGAAAACGAATCTATTTTCTTTTATATAAATTATGTTTCATATGTAAAAATAACGATTTACATATAAAATAACATTAACTGATTATCTTTAAAACTAAACATAACATTTTGGCATCTTTTAAAAGATAATGACTTTTTGGAATGATTCTCCGGTTCTCATTTTTTGAATATTCCCCAATAAACCTCCCCTGTTAGTTGGAACAACAATAATGCATTGATATAAAAACATAAATCCCGACATAAAACCTATTAAAAACATTAAATATAGAGGAAGCCAAAACCATATATCCCACAACTAGCCAACATGAACAATAAACATAAAAGATGACAGTTCATATAAACAAAATTTGATGACATTTCTTGGGCTGGACAGAAGTTAATAACGTGTTAGGTTGTCTCCAAACCCGGAATCCGAGCGCGATTGATCATGAAAAGATTCCATTCGTGAATCCAATACCGATAACTGAGATTCAACCCACGCAGGATTGAGCCTCCCGTCGACCCATAAAGCTTCACCCGTGTCTTTGTGCTTGAAATCTGGATAATTCGGGCCTCTCTGTAGACCAATTTAACAAACCAAGAGATCAGAACTAGCTTAAAAGGAAACGGGTCAAACGGGTGGTTAAGACTCGACCAAAGGGTATTTTTTTACACATAAAGGTATAAAACTTGGTAAATTATTCTATTCAAGAAATTTCAAACCATAAGTGCAAGTGGATTCATTTGATGCTGAGCTGGCTATTTTGCCACCAAAAATCTCTATTATGCAAAGTGTCTTACATAGTTGATTTGATCATTGGGTAGCATTTATTGTAGATGGAACAATTATTTATCATTTTGTCTACAAACGGGTCAATTCGGGTTATATTTTACTTTTAACAGGCTAAATTGGTACAATTAGAAATTTTGGCGAACAGAACCATTTTGACCTGTGCTAATATGGACTGTTAATAAACAAAAATGTGACAGTGAGGCCCGTATATGTTACCTTGTTCTTCCTATTATCCCACCATTCGGCAGGATTAGCAAAAAAAGCTTGCCATAGTTCCTCTACGGATCCTGTACCATTTGCTGCGTAATTCTTTGGCTTTCTACCTGCACAAAAAACTTGAAAAACTGAGAATTTTGCTGATAGGGATAACACAATAATATAACAAAAAATGTTCCATATTTTCTTTAGATGTAAAGATTCGATGAAAACTGCAAGAATTCTCGTTTTAAACAGATCTCATGCCATTATCAACTGATCATTTGTAATAACATAGTCAAAGTCAACTATTAGATGGTAAGTTACATAGTTGCAAATTGGTTAGATTTGTTAGTTGTTGTCTATATCTATAAAGGGATTGCATTTGTACATTATAATGTAATGTAAAAATACAAAATACAAGAAAATATTCTCTTTGCTCTGTTTTTGTTTCTTTCAGTTTGCCCATTAATAAAACTATAAAACATTAATATTGTTGATCTAGAATGGACAGCAATGGGCCCGGTTGCGGTAATCCAAATCCATAACCGAGCATAAAACTGTGTCACATACCCGTTATTCATTACCCGTCGCAAATGTTTCAGGTTTTCCCATCAAGTTCGGGTTTTCTGCCATCCCTAATCTATGTGCACACAAGGTTTTAGAGTTGTGTGACTCTTGTCACATCATAAAAGTGTGTTTTAGATATTTGACAAACAAAGAAGCATTCTCCGCAAATTTGTGAGCGCTCAGACACGTACTTCGAGAAAACTTACTGCCCCCCTCCCCCCGCTTCTCTGACTAATGAAAACTTTTACTGAAATTCTAGTAAATATAGAGTTAATTACGATTTGCGTCCCTGAGGTTTGATGACTTTTGCTATTTGTGTCCAAAAGTTCAAAATTTTCCATATCGCAGAGGTTTGCAATCGTTAACCATTTGAATCCTTTTGTCTAACGGAGTTAAAAAAATTCTGTTAACTCAAGGGGAATTTTAGTCATTTTACATAAGGGGCTATAGTTTATAGAGGTACGTATAGTTTATAGAGGTAAATACCTGTTGACATAGAGCTTGAGTTGGAACTGTAATTATAGTTGAAGTCTCCATCATTAGATGCTGCTGCAGGAGGCAGGGTTTTCTCAACGAAATTTAGCTGTTGAACAACTACCTGCAAGCAATTCAAGAGTATCGTAAAACAAAATTCATATAACTCTTTGAAAAATAGAGATAAAAGTTTAGCAAGAGTAACAAAAACTAAGTGAACTACAAGGTAACCTTATAATATGTTTGTTGCTTTCCATCATCACTATCAACCGTATCTGAAACAAGACGACCTGATACATGTATTTGTTGTCCTTTTACCACATGTTGAGAAGCAATATGCGCCATCTCATCCCAAAATGTCAAACTGATCCTGAAAACGCTCATAAAAGTTCATATATGCTTTAACAGCTTAATTATTCATATAATCTGGAGCATAAGTAGAGGAGAAAATATAACCTTTTATGTAAAAATTGGTCAATTTGGATTATATTTTATGGCTAAACTAAGCCAAAAAGTATATTGGTCAAACAGATTAAAAACTTATTTACTGTTTGGGGTCAGTTTTTTCAACAAAAACCAAAACTTTTTTTCACCAAAAACCAAAACCAAAAATTCGGGTTTTAGAGAAACTATAACAAAATCGTCAGTTCTTAGTTAGTTCGTTAGTTAGTTAGTTAGTTAGTTAGGGCTTGATTTGGATTCTGTTTTCCGGGGTACACAAGTGAGTTTTTAAGTTTGCTATGCCAGTTATTAGTTAGGGCTTGATTTGGATTCTGTTTATCAAGCCCTAATTTCAAACAATTCCTCCCTAAAAACAACACAATCAATCAATCACACAACTGTAAATTTACCACGTAGTATCCGTCGCCGATTTTTTTACGGCGAGGCGGCACCAGGCGAGGACCTTGCCGGAGCTAAGCTGCTTAAACTCCACCGGAGTACCAACGGCTCCAATCAGTTGAACGGAATTCCACAATTCCTTGCTCCATGGAACTTCCGAAGGCCTAGGGTATTCAATTCCGTTTCCGGCTAAGCCTTTCTCGTACTCGTAGTGCTCGTTGTTGTTCGCCTGAGCAACAACTCCGGTGTGGTTGTAATTGTAATCGAACGATGATTTCACGTGGCCTCCGTTGGTTCCGAGCGATAATCTGCCGTTAAACTTTTTGTCTAGTGATGATGTGGAGCAAGTGAAGATAGGGTTTTTCGGAGGTGTGTGTTTCGGGGTGTTGTGGAGGATCCATTGGAGGTTGTTTGTGAGGAAAGTTTGGTGGATTATCGCCATTTTTGCAGGCTTCTTTGCTCGGAGAGAGATAAGAGTTTTAAACGGGTTTTTAGGGTTTCAGTTAGCCGCACGGAGCCCGGATTCAAAGGTAAATGGGCTTTAAGTAACCGATTCTAACCGACGGTTAATAACCGGTTAGTCGTCTTAGAGACGAATTCGGGAATTTTTTTTATGGATGCCGTCGAAAGTTTTTGGTCTTTAGCTATCTTTATTTTTTATGTAACCGTAGTGTGAGTAAAACCTCTGATCCAACTTTATAATATTATAATTTCGCGTCTATTAAAATTTAAACACTTAACCTTCATATTGAAAGGTAAAGGGGTATCTCCACTCCACCAAATGATGGGGATGGTCTTTACTAGCTATCTATCATTTGATTTTAGAATTTTCGGTCTAGATTGGGGATCGGGTCGGGTAAAGGGGTAAAGAACTATTCAGAATTCATTCGGGGTCGGATCCGGTGGGGTCTAATTCTTTTCTATAAGTTTTTATTTTTGAAAACTATATATTATATCTTGTAATAGATAATCAACGAGATATAAAATAGCAAATAATCTACTTAGGGGGGCGGTATGATCCGCGATTAGCCTTCCCCGGCTTCCACGGTTTAGGGGGCTTCCACACCGAGTTACACGCCCCCCCCCCCCTGCGGCTTCTTCTTTTGAGATTTTCGGCTCTTAGAAACCGAGAGAAGCCGAGATGTTGTGTGGTGGTTTTGACCATTGGCCTCTCAACATAACGGCTAGTAGCATTAATTATTTTCTTTTTCCTTTTTACTCATTTTCTACATTATATATATCTACATTTTTTACAAATTCTTCACACTTCTATAACTATTTTCTTCACATTTTAAACATTCTTTCATACTTTTAAATGAGTGGTTTGGAAATTATTTTACTGGAAATAGTGAGTTCATTTAGCAGTTCTGATGGTTTATACGGGGATGTGAGACACATTTTACATTTAGATTTAATATTACGGAACACATTGCCACACATATGGAAATGTTTTTAACCGAGACGGAGACGAATGCATAGTTTTTTTTTTTTATCTAGTGTAGTGTTATAAAATAAGTTATATTATTGTATTTTTATGTATATGTAAAATTTTATATATTTAATATAAAATGTGATTTTTTTTTTTTAAAAAAAAAAACAAAGCCTTAAGGCTTCATTTAACAACCATACCCACAAAAAAAAAAAAACCAAAGCTTCAAAACTCTCTCTCGTAGTCAAATTGTCAAATTGAGTTAGTACCATTTTATTGGGTAAACAAACTCAACTTTTCATATTATAAGCCCTGCATATAGGCTGTTAACTTATATGAAAAGGGTGTTGCTAGGGACACCCAAAAAATTGCTAGGGACACCACCCTTAATGGCCCATTAAGGCCATAATGCCCCATTTGTATAAATCTAAATGCTCCATTATGCCCTTAATGTCCAGTTAAGTCGTGACACCTCATTTAACACAATTTCATAGGGATTGGCGCCAATGATTGGAGAGAGATATAACATAAATGCCCAGTTAAGCCCTAAATGGGGCATTAAGAATCCCAGAAATTTTCTAACTTACATTTGACCCTCTTTTGCTTCAAACTTGTATTTTTTTAAAAGTTATAAGTAACATTTTATAAAGGTTTCTAACTTACATTTGACCCTCTTTTCCTTTTAATAACTTACAAATATTAAAACGTTAATTTTTTATATTCGCAACTAAAAGTTTTTTGAAAATTAATCATGATAAATAATAATAATAATAATAACAATAATAATAATAATAACAACAATAATAATAATAATAATAATTTTAAAATAATAAAACGTTAAAGTCTATAAGTTGTGTCGTCAAAGTATAAAACTATAAAAAAAAAAACTAAAAAAATGAAAGTAGAAAATATTATACGTACATATATATACATATATAGATACACATATTCACTCCATACAAATACAACTAGTTATGCGTATCTCCCTTAATACACTAAATTTGGAACTTACAATAATTATTATTATTATTTATTATTATTATTATTATTATTATTATTATTATTATAATTATTGTTATTATTAATCTTATTATTATTATTATTACTTATTTATTATTATTATTATCATTATAAAACTTATTATTATTATTATTATTTAACTTATTATTATTATTATTATTAAACTTATTATTATTATTATTATTATTATTATAAAACTTATTATTATTAAACCTATTATTATTTATTAATATTATTATTATTATTATTAAACTCATTATTTATTACTAATATTATTATTACAAAACTTATTATTATTATTAAAATTATTATTATAATTATTATTAAACTTATTATTATGATTACTATTACTTATTATTATTAAACTTTCTATAATAATTACTATTAGTACTATTATTATTAAACTTATTATTATTTTTTATTGTTATTATTATTTATTATTATTAAACTTACTTTTATTATATATAAACTCAGATACATGTTAGTATACGTACACACACATATATATATGTACACATATTCATATAAAAATAATTATACATACATATATATACATATATAGATACACATATTCACTTCATGCAAATGCAACTGTTTCTGCGTATCTCGCCAAATACAATGAATTTGGAACTTAGAATAATTAATTATTATTATTAAACTTATTATTTATTATTATTATTATTATTTATTATTAAACTTATTTATTTATTATTATTATTAAACTTATTATTATTATTATTAATCTTACTATTATTTATTTATTATTATTATTATTATTAAACTTATTATTATGATTACTATTACTTATTATTATTGAACTTTTTATAATTATTATTATTAAACTTATTATTTTTTTTTTATTATTATTATTATTTATTATTATTAAACTTATTTTTATTATAATAATAATAATAATTATTATTATTATTATTATTATTATTATTGTTATTATTATTATTATTATTATTATTATTATTAGTAGTAGTAGTAGTAGTAAACTTATTATTTTTATTATTATTATTTATTATTATTATTATTATTATTATTATTATTTTTATAAACTTATTATTATTATTAGTAAACTTATTATTATTTATTATTATTATTATTTATTATTATTATTAAACTTATTATTATTTATTATTATTATTAAACTTATTATTATTATTATTAAACTTATTATTATTATTATAAAACTTATTATTGTTATTATTATTAAACTTATAATAAGTTTAATAATAATAATACTAATAATAAAAAGTTTAATAATAATAGTAATAATAATAATAAATAATAGTTATAAGTTTCAAATTCAGTGTATTGGGCGAGATACACTGAACTAGTTGCATTTGCATGAAGTTAACATGTGTACCTATATATTATATATATGTATGTATAATTATTTTTTATATGAACATGTGTACCTATATGTGTGTGTGTACGTATACTAACATGTATATGAGTTTATATATGTTTATATACATCTAAATACTATAAAATGTTAAAAATGTAAAAACCTTAAGGCAGGGTTAAGGCCTTAATCCAGCATTACTGTCAAACGTAATGACCCATTAAGCCCTTAATGCATCATTATGTTCCATTGTAATGCCAGATTTAGATTTTTAATGGGGCATTTAGAAACTTAATGGCCCACTAAGGCCTTAATGAGGCATTTAGCTTTTTAATGGACATTTATTATTATTATTATTATTATTATTATTATTATTATTATTATTATTATTATTATTAGTAAACTTATTAGTTTTATTATTTATTATTATTATTAATCTTATTATTATTATTAATCATATTATTATTATTATAAAACTTATTATTGCTATTATTATTAAACTTATAATAAATTTAATAATAATAATGCTAATAATAAAAAGTTTAATAATAATAGTAATAATAATAATAAATAATAGTTATAAGTTTCAAATTCAGTGTATTGTGCGAGATACACAGAACTAGTTGCATTTGCATGAAGTTAACATGTGTACCTATATGTGTATATATATGTATGTATAATTATTTTTGACATGAACATATGTACCTATATATGTGTGTGTACATATACTAACATGTATATGAGTTTATATATGTTTATATACATCTAAATACTATAAAACGTTTAAAAAAATATAAAACCTTAAGGCAGGGTTAAGGCCTTAATGCAGCATTACTGTCAAACGTAATGGCCCATTAAGCCCTTAATGCATCATTATGTTCCACTGTAATGCCTGGTTTAGCTTTTTAATGGGGCATTTAGAAACTTAACGGCCCACTAAGGCCTTAATGGGGCATTTAGCTTTTTAATGGGCATTTATTATAATTATAATTATAATTATAATTATAATTATAATTATAATTATTATCATTATTATTATTATTTTTATTATTATTATTATTATTATTATTATTATTATTATTATTATTATTATTATTATTATTATTATTATTATTATTATTATTATTATTATTATTATTATTATTATTAAACTTATTATAAGACCTTAATGCCTCATTAAGGTCTTAATGTCTCATTAATGTCACATCCACTTTATTCCCTGTCTGTTGTCAAGTCAATACCTTAATGATTGGAGAGAAGAAACTTTAAGCTTAATGCCCCATTAAGCCCTTAATGGGGCATTAAGCCTTAATAATTGACACTGGGGATCTGTGCAAATGATTGGAGGGAATAAAGTTTAAGCTTAATGCCCCATTAAGCCCTTAATGGGGCATTAAGCCCGGTGTCTCTAGCAAAAATTGAGGTGTCTAAAGAAAGGGGCTATGAAAAAACCAGCTTTAATTGTTATTTGGAGCTTTTGTTTGCATTAAATCTTTATTTTTACCTCCAAGACAAAACCGATAAGGTCATTGACTAATAAAGTCAACATTCCCATTTGCTTCCTACCTTTGTTTAATCACATTTGTACAAATTATGACCATAAAATGCTGCTCTTTATCATTTACATCCTCACCTGCATTTACTTTAGACTATTGGCATAGAATTTCTTCAAATGCTTCAACCCAATTACTGTGATTAAATTTTTAAAAATAGAGCAACATAGAGAAACATAGAGAAAAATAGAGAGGGAGAGATTAAAATAAAAAATACTGTCAAATAACGGGCAAACCGCGGTTTCCCTCTAGTTGTGTTAATATAGAATAGCTTTTCAAAAATCTAAAATGGTTCTCATACCACTCTTGGTAAACATTCATAGGTGGTTCCAAAATGTATAAAAACCAGAAACTTAAATAAAACCAAAGAACAAACAAACTGAAAGACTGACTTTAAAATCATAGGCTCTCATTTCTTGACATTTCTTGAATGTCACCAACATTCATCAACACTCCTGAAAAAAGTCAAATGAAAACAATATGTCAAAAAAAAAACATATGCCAAATGAACATATGGAAATACAAGTCATTCATTTTATGTATCAAAAGATTCAAAACACTTGCCTCAAGTTCAAGTTTTGACATTTTTATCATCATCAACGCCTGGTGGTCTTCCCATTTGAACGTTTGCCAGAATACAAATGTTTCGGTTTTAGATTCGGAATGACTCTATCTCCCTCACCCTTTTTCGCATCTTTGTTCCTCTTGAACACCGAGTTCTTAGCTAGTTTATGAGCCTTAATCTTTTGAGCGGAATCCCTAAATCCCTCACCCGGAACCAAGACGTCGGTTGGCGGTCTTGACCTTGACCGAGAGCCTAACCTAGACAACGATCGGGCCCTCATCTTCTTATTCGAACCGTCATCATCCACATCCATGTCACCATTACTTGACCTCTCCCTCTTCCTACCCCTCGACTTGCTTCGAGCCCGTTCAATAGCTTTAGACGGGTCAAGTCCCAAAGACGACAGTTGTCGACCCATTCTCTCGGACGTGAACCTTTTGTCCTTATCGAATTTTCTCGGCACAATGGGCCGGCTTTCAGCTGTGCTTTTCTTGATTCTATGTTCTCTGATGAGTAAGCTTTTCTTCTTCCGGATTTCCGCAAGCTCCTTATGTTGTTGCGGGGTCAAATCCTCGACATCCATCTCCTCATCACCGTCTCCGACCTCCTGCAAAAGACCTTCTTCTTTCTCCAACTCTTCGAGTCTTTGTAGAATATCGGGGTCGACAAAATCATAGACGTTATGTCCGTCAAGGATTTCCGGCATGTTATCCTCTTTCCATTCATCGTCTGCGAGAAGATAATGTTTCTTCAAGCTTGCGGAATACACACCCGCACCTCCGTTTTCTTCTTCGAGATCCCTTTCGAGCTTTTTACTTTCCTTAGCAGCAGCCTCTTTCGCTTTCGCTTCAAGAACAGACTGCGGTATGCAAACGGGTCGTTCTTTCTGGTCACGTGGTTTAGGAACCGCAACATGAAAACGGTTTAGACATTCGTTTATTTTCTTCGACTTCATTTTGATTTCGACCCGTTGATCTAATAACCGTTCACAAGCAGCGTTTTTAACCGCAATCACACCCTCTTCGGTCAAAGTGCTCATCGTCAAAAGCACTTCGGCACCCTCTCTCGGCTCGCCCCCTTGCCCGATTAAAGTCTTCAACGCTTCGGATCTCATTTCCTCGACCAACTTCTTGTCATCATCAGATATTCCCGCCAGTGACTGCAGATCGGTCTTGTTGCAGACTATGATCAACGGTTTGTTCATAAACAAAGACTTAATGCTGTGAAAAAGCGCGGATTGTTGGGCAATGGTGTACCCGCAAGAACCAGAGATATCGAGAAAGAACAACACGGCAGCTCTTAGATGTGCCAGTGCGGTTATACTACACATTTCAATGATGTTACGGTCTTCAAACGGCCGGTCTAGAATCCCGGGGGTATCAATCACTTGATACCTCAAGTACTTATAATCGGTATGACCAACAAACAAAGACTTCGTGGTGAAAGCGTATGGCTGGACATCAACATCTGCCCGTGTAATCTTGTTGATAAACGAACTTTTCCCAACATTCGGGTACCCACAAATCAATATCGTCCGAGTGTTGGGATCAATCGAAGGCAGTCTCGCCATGTGTTGTCTGATTTGATCAAGATACGCCAAACTAGGCCCGATTCTTTTGGTTACCGTACACATTCTACCAAGAGCTGCAACCTTCAACGCCTTGCACCTATAAAGCGAGTCGCCATATTTCAACAGTTTCACATAATCTTTAGCGATTTTCCCAATAAGGTTCCTGGCGGTATTAATTTGTCCGAGGGCAAGTTTGTAATGATCTTTGTTATATAGAACGTGAAGCAGATCACCATAGAAAGGATGGATATCATCGAGCCTAGGGAAATCTTCGATGATGGTGGATAGCTTTTCGTGAAAGTTTGTCTGTGTGAACTTCACTTTTCGCATGTAAAACTGACGAATTCGATTGATAGCATAGCCCTTGTGAACAACTGTAGGTGTTTGCCTTTGGGTCCTGCTGAGTACTATATCCACAAAATCCTTCCCTGTAGGTACTTTTGTGATTTTCTTGAAGTTATACTGCACCATTTCTGATAATTTATACCAAAATTCTGCAGAACAAATGTAACATGTTTAGATATCTGATATCTCAAACATAAAAAGAAGAAATCAACCAAAACTATATATGACTGAAAACTAAAAAACATGATAAAAACCTACTGATGAATAAACACATTCTGATGCAGTATCAATATCATGTATCAATGATCCACAAAAATTCTTAAAAAGCCATCAATGTCATTTAGGTTATTTTATACGGTTCGGTTCACTGATTACTGTTAAAAATACCAGGTTTAACAGGCTTTGGAACTCGACACCGGTCATTCACCTAAATTATTTGAACTTTTTTTTCGATTCTGGAATATGAAGTTATGCATGTTTAAATGATTCATCAACCATGTTCTTTCATTTTTTAAAAGTCCCCGACATACAAGGGAGGCGGGCAACAAGCTGTGCCGCCAAACAAACAATTTTGGACAAAAAAAAGCAGTTTAAACAACCAAAACTATATATGACTGAAAACTAAAAAAAACATGATAAAAACCTACTGATAAATAAACACACTCTGATGCAGTATCAATATCATGTTTCAATATCTAACACCAACCATAGCTAATAATCCACACAAATTCTTAAAGAGCTATCAATGACATTTAGGTTTATACGGCTCAGTTCACTAATTACTGATTTACTGTTAAAAAATACCAGGTTTAACACGCTTTGGAACTCGACACCGATCATTCACCTATATTATTTGAACATTTTTTCAGTTCTGGAATATGAAGTTATCCATGTTTAAATGAATTATCAACCATGTTCTTCATTTTTTAAAGTTAAAACTTTTTTTTTTTAAAGCAAATAACTTTGTCTTATTTATAGCTTAAATGATCAAATTACAATAAAGTGGCAGGTAAAACTTAATACAAACAACAATTTTGAAAGAAAAAAAAAGCAGTTTAAACAACCACCACCAAACCTTCAACAACAGTTTGGATTCTGGCAGGATTTGATAAAAAGAAGGTGAAAACTTCTACTGTTAGCTAGTTGTTAATGAAATTCGTTAACTTGTAAATTGAACAACTAGAGTTTCTGCTCACAGACCTAAAACTGAAAATAATCGATGAAACTAGTAAATACACGAGTTCGTAACAGACAAGCATAACTATTAACTAATCAATTTCAAATTCAATGATGCGTTGAAACACAACAAGCAAACTGAATAGCTGCAGAGAAATAATCGATTACCAGAATCAAAGTTAGATCTCAAGGAGAATGAAAGATGCAAACAGAGAAAAACCGTAACGAGAAGGCGAGAGATTACCGGCGGAGGATGGAGGCGCCGAGAAATGGGAGCGGCGATGGAAAGGAACGACAGAAAATACTTATTAGGGTTGAGGGTTTATGAATTGGTTTTTTTTTTTTAAAAAAAAAAATAGAAGTAGTGGTATTATTTCTCGTTAGAGTTAATTACATTTTGCGTCCCTGTGGTTTGCGAGTTTTTGCCACCTGAGTACAAATTCCAAATTATTAACAAATATATCCTGTGGTTTGCATTTTGTTGCCATCTGAGTCCTTGAGACTAACGGGGGTTAGCTTTTTCTGTTAAGTGGAAGGGTATTTAAGTCCATTTACATGTATATAAGTTGAGGGTCCATTTATTGACAAACGAGAAAAGTATGAGGGCCACTATTGCGATTTAAACAAAATTTAACCTGGAATTTTACCCACACAAAAGTCACCACCAATCCAGTCCGCAGCCATTTACCTTTTCACCGTCCGGAGCAAATGGAAGTGTTTACTGGCGACCACGGCCTGCCAAACGACGTCGTCCTTTACTCAGACACACATTTCTCCCCCTTCGCTTTACACCCCGCCGCCGATGCCCTTTCCGATCACCATAAAATCTCTGCCGACCACACCCATTTCCCTCCTCTTCAGCCGCCACAAAAGCTCCGTCCGATTAGGTGCAACGTACGCAGTTTCTCTGATCATTGCTCGTTAGATGATCCCCAAATTGAAGTTCAAAGTGTACTATTTCGAACCGGAGATCGTCCGGAAGCTAATCTCATCGTCGGTACATCAAGCGTTAGAGCAGCCGTTGAACTACGCCAGAAACTACGTCGCCGATCTCCTCGAACCGTGTGTCCGGCGAGTGATCTATTTAGATTCAGATCTCGTGGTGGTTGATGACGTGTCAAAGCTATGGAGCACAGATTTAGGCTCAAAAACCATCGGAGCACCTGAATACTGTCACGCAAATCTCACTTTTATGATATTTTTATTTTTTTTATTTTTATTAATTAGGAAAATTACAAAACACCCCCTTAAAAATCAAAGTTCTGAAATTGTTTTTAATAATAACAAAACCAGTTTTTAATAATAACAAAACCAGTCCCTGATATCTATATTGACTAAAATACCCTTCTACTTAACAGAAAAATCTAACTCCTGTTAGTCACAAGGACTCAGTTGGCAATAGAATGCAAACCTCAGGATATATTTGTTAATAATTTGAATTATGTAGTCAGGTAGCAAAAACCCGCAAACCACAGGGACGCAAAATGTAATTAACTCTTCTCGTTAATTCTAGTAGGGATCGTCATGTGTTTATATTAAGATTTATACGTATTGTGATGACGGAGCGTAAGTATACAAAAAAGTAATAAAATTTGATACGGTCATGTCTTAAACGTTAAACATACTCTATATCGCAGGAAACGTACACCTACTTGTAATTTTAAAAAAATAAAGAAATAAAATATAGAAAACAAATAAAAAAAATAAATGGAAAACATTTTAGAAAAAGACTTACGGGCACAGGAATTGAACTCAGATGGGCTTTAGATTGATTCATCGTCACGTTAAACCCCAACCAATTATGTGACCAACTAGATGTTTCGATCGGCGCTCCGCGCCCGAAGCGTTTGGATGGCAAGCCGTTGGATAACTACGCTGGCGCTGATTCAATTCTGTTTAAAACCATTCAATCAGATTCAATTAGAAGACATCAACAAAGAACAAAACATTATAATTTTAAAATTACTCCAAAATCAACAGAATGGAAAAGCATGCAGTCATAATTAATAATGGAACCAAGATTTTAGCAACATCAAATTCAACATAAGCGCCTCATAAACCCTAGATTTACTAAGCTCATTTTTTCATGTTCTTATGATGCTAACCTTAGATCAGACGCAACAACAAACACAGATCAATTCGCACACCTGTTCCGAACGCCGCTACGCCGGCGTTGTTGTTGGATGGCAAGCTGGTGTAGAAACGCATGCGTTGAAGCCATGTTATGGGTTCTACGGTTACGGAGCTATGCGCGCTTTTCCCTAAGATCAGTGTTTAGTTTGAAAGAACCACTTTCTTAAAGCAAACATATTTCATACACATAATTATAATACATTCAAAGTGGATTAAGGAGGCAACATTAGTTACATATCCAATACTTGTGCGAATCAAATCAGGAATTAGTTTAGATGTCCTATTTGCACCACAAATATACCTGACAAAAGTAAGTAATTAACTTGCAACCAAAAGATAGTAATCTAGATTGTTGGTCTTTATCAAAAAAATGCACCCACTTTGACTTCCCTTTTCATAGTTTATGTCATAAGACCCTGCTGGTTATATTTAGAATGAGTTGTTCATCTTGAACATGGATACTTTTAAGCCCTTGAAATAACAATGATGTAATAAGACAACCAAATGCGGCTAAATTCATCAATACACGGTTGTTCATGCTCATTAATAACATTAACTATATTAACTATAATCTCTAAACTGGAATAGCCGCCTAAACGTTGATGTTCGTTGACCTTCATTAATAGTGCTAACCATATTTAGAAGCACACAACGAAGCGAATAAGAAAAGGTACCTGCATTTTTTCCAGCAAAATGCCAATGTGACTGTCCCTATGCCTCGTTAATCCTTTGCAGCTTCCCATCGTGTTCTATCAGCCAGTTGTTGAAGCCCTGTGTTCCTGCTAATCAAATACAATACAACGGTAACCTCTTTTAGGAATTCTATTAATGCAATTTTTCTTTCAGAAGCTCACATTACATGGGTGACATTGTATAACAATGCAACCAACAACCCTTGTGTATCATTCATGCTTTTGAACTTCTTTTTTAGGACAGGAAACCCATCAATGAAGGTTCTGCAGATTTACATTCATGTTGGTGAATATATATTTCTTATCTATCTACATTTGGTTTGTTCATGAAGTCAAGCCAAGTAAAGTGAACCCAAAACATGCTTGATCCTTGTATATTTTGGAGCCATTTGTGTTTTTTCTCATATTAAACTGCTATTTTCTTTGTTTATTTTATAGAAACAGAGGACCTACCCACCTGCCATAAATCAAACTAATTTAAAATGGTTTACTTCTTAGTGGTTAATATTTAATAAACTCTAATTTTGTTTGACAAAAGTTTGTAAAAGGTGTTATGCAATCACCACACATCTAGTGTGAGTATACACTCATTTGACCCATTGGATAACCCAAGCATTTATATATTTACGCATACATAAATAAGCATGAATATCAGACTATGAATCATACCTGTGTGCACACATCTAATGCTCAAATGGCTAGGTGGAGTAAGTTTTTTGTTTTAAGCCCCTGCTATAATCAACTTCCACCATCATGTTAACTTTCATTGAATGGCCTGTCATAATTATCACACATTCTATTGGTAAGCTCAATTTACATATGAGCATACTTTTTTTTTTTTTTTTTTTTTGAACAGCTTACATATGAGCATACTATAGACACATGATATAACAGTTTGACACCTGCTAAAAAATGGACTGCAGAATAAATAAATAATCATATTTACCTCCTCATATTCATGTCCTGCAGCCCCATTTTGTTTCTGAAACATATGCTTTGACTTCCATCTACATTTGCTTTGACTTCGATGGAAGTCGCATGGGAGAACAAAAGTTGCAGCTTGATTAGTATGTATACAATAATGGTAATGGTAAATCAGATCACCTAAATCATTTGAAAGTAAAACATATTGATTAAACTGATAAAGTTGGATTACCACATTGTCGTGGTTGCCCTAACTGTTGCTGCCGACTCAATCACAAATGAGCAGATCGCTGACCAAACCATACTAATTTTTACATGAAAGACTGCCCTTAAAAAAATCTGTCCTAATCGAAACATCTTTAGATGAACCCCTGTTTTATAACGGCCATGTTTAAAAACCGACGCATGTTCTTTAACAACCATGTTTACAAACCGATACATGTATATTCTTTTCAGGCATAGAAAGAAAACTTTGAAATTTAAAGTAAGCAAATTAGGTCCGCATTTAAAAACCAAAAAAAAAATTGTGGTACTCTTTACTGTAGTACTACTCTTTACTGTTCGAATTGAAGACCAAAAAAAAACTTTTTGGCATTTAAAAACCAAAAAAAAACTTTGTGGTACTCTTTACTGTTCGAATTGAAGATATATGCAAAAACATGAGATCAAAAATAAATTCTATTGTTCTAAGTTTGAGCAATAGGACTCATTTTCCGAATTTATTCAAACCAAACCATACCAAAAATCATCACTAATAGGTAAAAGAAGAAATAATATGATTACCTGTTATCGTGTAGATCCTTCAAACATTCTTCCTTCTGTATTTAACATATTGAGAAATCATTTTATCAATAGTAATTGATCGAATTAGGATTTGTTTAAAGCAAACTATACACCTGATGAGAACATTAACATAAAACTAATTAACAGAATCAGAACAAAATAAAAAAACCGGTAATTAAATGGTGATAAATAATAAAAAAGAGTGAAATCTCACCACCGGATCGGCTGTCACCATCCCTGCCACATCTGAATCCCCTGTCGCCGTGACCACCACTACCGAATCCACCGCTTCTTGGACGTCACGTTTTGATCTCTTTCCATAGGAGGTCGCAACAGCAAAACTAAACCCTAAATCATCTTCTTCAACATGTCTCAATCCTATCCAATATATTAGGATACTCATATAATGCAAAAACCTAGCATAATATAATGCATAGTATCTTCGAGCACAAACATAAATGAGAAAGGCGATCCACTTTTGACGAAAATGATACGGATTTGCAATGTTACATTAAACAATCTGCAAATGTTTTAAGGATATAAACTTTGAATCAAAACTAATAACACAAAAAAAGAAGAAAAATCGGACAGAAAAATGATACCTTCTCAAGAGGATAAGAAGAATCTGGATTTGACCACAAATTTTGTGGAGATTTCTATAATACATTGATGTAGAAACATCATAGATAGATCATTTAACTAACTTATTATGTTCTTAATCAATTGATACATCAATGACACTCGTGCTTAGTACAATTGGGTGTTTTAGCAATAGCAACAGATTTTGTACCTTGATAAATATTAGAAGTTAATGTGGTATTTCTGGAGTCCTCAAAACCTTGTTGTGAGGTTGAATGAATAATAAAAGCAATCAAATACCATATGAAATGTAGCAAAGAATTTAGGTTTCATCCTTTCAAAAAAGAAGAAATTAGGGTTTATATGAAATAATTCAACTTCAAGAAAAAAAACTCACAAATCGGAGAAGGAAAAAGGAAGAAAAGGTAGTAGGAGGAGCTTTAAGAAAAATCAGAAGTTTCACACCAACATCTGGTAATTTATACTTTCAAATCTGACCTTTTGTGTATGTATGATGTCAACGAACAGGGTTCAAATGTGATTTCTGGATTCCAACTTTTTCTTGAATCCGATCAGTTTTCCTGCTTTACTTCTTTCCTGAATATTTGTTAGAATACACAGAGACACACACCCACCCACCCACACACACACATACACACACACATATTTATATATATATATATATATATATATGATAGTATGATACTCAAATGTATGTATATGTGTGTGTCAAAAGTGATCACCGAGGCTTCAGTTTCCATAGGGTGTCAAAATCAATCCTAATTTTGAGCTTTGTTAACACATAATCGGATGTGGAAAAGGAAGCTGATTATACCTAAAACTTTATACCCAAACAAACCATAAATACGAAAAATCATAATAAAAACCCTAAAAATCTGAAATCTTCTTGCGCGACACTGAATCAGATCAGACAAATTATGCATACATGAATCAAGAACATCAATTGCTGAGATGGTTTGGACATGGAAAACCTAACATACGCACAATTGAATTTGGGAAGAATATTGGATAGAATAATAACATACCGGTGTGTTGAAACTTGAAAACCCTAGCGATGATGAAAGACGGAGAAGCAGAAGAGGGAAAGCTACGATGAAACGAAATGGATTCTGAGTGAGGAAGACGGTATGGCAAAGGGATGCAACGTTTGTAGAGGGATCCAGAAACCAATATAAATCCAAATCGTCGGTTGGATTGAAACCAATTCACCTTATCTCACGACCATAGCAACGATAGGAAATTTGGAGTGTTGAGCCATTGAGTCATGACGATGGAGAACAGGTATGGTGATGGACTGATGGGAGAGAGGTATGGGAGGTCCGATCAGAGAAAGGCATGGTACGACCAACTACCGCAATCCATTACCACACAATCTCTTTCTCTTTGACGGGTAAAAAGGCAAGCATTGGGCAGTTGTACACTAAGCTTCATGGATGATAAATGAAGGAAAGCATCAAAGACTTGTAAATTGTGCAAGGTGAATATAATATAGCATTATATTTGATTTACCAGCTTCAAAGACTTGTACAATGTGCTTTATAAATATAATAATCCAATATATTTGATTTACCAGCTTCAAAGACTTGTACAATGTGCTTTATAAATATAATAATCCAATCTATTTGATTTTTCAGTTGTATTTTGTTTATGGTTTATAATATAATAAAATATAAAAATAAAGATATATTATTATAGGTTAATAACGATATTTATAAGCAAAAACAAAATTCATAACCCCAAAATGAATTAACCATAAAGTTTTTATTATTAAGATATGATAACCCAAAACATTTACGGTTAAAATATAATAATTTAAAAGTTTTATGAATAAAATAATATATTTTAAAAGTTTTATGTCCAAACAAGCAAATACATGCAATTCTCCAACACCCCCCCCCCTCCCCTCCCTGGCTCACAAGGGGGGACGGTATGGTTTCGGTTCCCCCTTCATCGGCTCCATTGGCAACCACCCCATCCTCCTTAGCTTGGTTGGTTTCGGTTTTCAAATTCCCTAATTTCGCTTTGTTTGAGCTGAAGAAAACCAAGACATATGCCCCCATTTTTTGACCGTTTCCAAAAAAGAAGCCTCGGACTTCAATCCTAAACCACCCCCACTAAAAATGAAACCTAAGACTTCAATTTCTCTATCCCATTCCTCTCTCATGCGGGTCATTCTTATTAGATGCAATTTTTTGAAACCTAAAGCTTCAAACCTACAATAACACCACCCCCACCCCCACCCCCACCCTGAAAACAAGTTTACTATTGAATCTTTTAACTTACTTCATTACCAAAATACAGAGGTCCACAGATTATTTTTTCTTCAAATTTGTTTAGTTTAAGTCAATGATAATTAGAAAAAGAATTAGTGAAACAGTCCGTGTTGTAAAATGGATTTTAGGGGAGAAATAATCGAGTTTAAGAAAAATCGATTTTACACCGGTTTGGGTCGGTTTATACAATTTCAAAACGAGCTTAGGTTGAGCCGGATTAAAAACCATCAATCATATGCCCCGAATGGTATGGCGATGTCGGGAAAACTCAAGACTGAAATGTATCGAGATCGGTCCCCGAGTCAAACAAGCTTTACCACCTGACCGCTCATGGGTGTGAGTTTTCTCTAAAATAAGCTCAACTACTGGCTCAGGAGTCCCGTTTGGCCTGTGGGGTCATCTCTACGAGTCAAAGTTTTTTTTTTTATTTTATTTTTTAACTGACGGTTTGGTTTGACCTCGGTTCGGTTTTAATCTAGAGCGATTTAAAAACCGACTCCGACCGGGTCTTAAAACCGGTTCGTGACCCAAATTAGATCACGTGAAAAAGACGTGGACAAACGTCACGATGCGTAAACGTTAAAATCCACCCCAAAATCCCCAATTTCTTCGCCGTTCTCTTGCGTCGGAGCTCAAAAATGTTCGCTCGATTGGCTTCTAAACGTCTGCTCGAGATCCGTCAATCCGTTCGTCAATTTCCTCAGGTTACCTCCACTTTTCAATCCGTTTAATTTTACTTTTGATCATTTGCTCACTATTTGATTCGTGTTTTCAGACGACTCGATCGTTATCCACTGCCCTAAACTATGTAAGTGTTAATTGATCTGTTTTTTCGCACAAATTTGATATTGATCTCGTTTTGTAATGATTTACGCGTTTGATTTTGTTTGTTTGTGTGTATAGCACCTTGATTCCCCCGATAATAAGCCCGATCTTCCATGGGAATTCAGCGATGCGAACAAACCTAAGGTCAGTTACAATTATACATTTTTACTTCACATCATATGT
The DNA here is from genome assembly GCA_039602395.1 of Deinandra increscens subsp. villosa. Classification (NCBI taxonomy): domain Eukaryota; kingdom Viridiplantae; phylum Streptophyta; class Magnoliopsida; order Asterales; family Asteraceae; genus Deinandra; species Deinandra increscens. Next base: position 1,368,470 of record JBCNJP010000023.1, on the reverse strand, counting down.
TTTTCATTTTATCATATGGTTTTCAAGAGTTATTATGGAAAAGATAAGGACATTGAATTTGATAGATGGAAGTTGCCCTAGAAACTGGTGTAAATTAATTGTAGTGTATGCTCTTATAAACAAATTGAGCTGATATTGTTTGTGATTAATCATAATAAAATTATAAAAGGTAAAAGTATACGCAAATTACAATATGTAATTGCTGCTAGTAGTATGAAACCATGAATGTATGTTGAATTCCAGGGTTGATTTGCTACATGCAGGTAAAAGAGATATTGTCTCATTACCCATCAAATTATAAACAATCTGCAGTCATTCCTCTGCTGGACCTTGCACAACAGCAGCATGGCGGGTGGCTTCCTGTTTCAGCAATGAATGCGGTATGACACTATAAAGTTATAAACCCACTTAGTTAGGAAATATGGCTTTATAAGGTAGGCTCAGTTGAGAACTCACTTGTTTTGGCAGAACCATGAGAACCGAGGTCAAACGAACTCCTATTGAACTCATTCCAACGATGTTGTAACAGGCTTGTTGAACCTTAAAAGCTAAACATTAAACCCTAAAGTTAAACACTAAAAGATAAACCCTAAGATGGTTCCAATGCCTCTGGAATGAGTTCAATCGGAGTTAGTTTGATCTTGGTTCTCACAAAACAGGAGAGTTCTCATTTGATTATTTCGTATGTATCTATTTATGTATGTGTGTTCAAAAGCACTTATCATGGGATACAACTTACAAGTAGACAAGTTGTATGTTACTATATAACAAATAATATCAACGATAATAACAATTTCGCTGCCATCTATTGCTAAGATAAATGCTATTTTGCTTCTTCATAATTGTTGTTTTACAATCTGGTGCATGATCAAGGTGGCTAAAGTGATAGAAGTTGCTCCTATTCGTGTGTATGAGGTTGCAACCTTTTATTCAATGTTCAACAGATCAAAGGTAAGGTTTCAGAAGCTTGTTTTTGACAGATTTTTCTCATCTGATAATATAAAGTTAAATTTGGACAATGACTTTTTAGGTTGGTAAATACCATCTTTTGGTCTGCGGAACAACTCCTTGTATGATCCGCGGGTCACGAGATATTGAAGATGCATTATTGAAGCACTTGGGAGTTAAACGAAATGGTTTGTTTTTATTTGCAGCCCTTTGGAAACCCTTTGATGGCTTTATATAATGGTGGCAAAATGGGTGGGGGCTCGGCAGATTAGATAACGGGTTCAATTCAAAACTGGGGTTTTTGCTGGTTTGATCCCAACACTTGTCTAAAGGGTTCATTAGTTTCAAATAATTAGTGTTTTAACTTTCAAATGTGATTACAAAAGCTATTTTTTCCAATGTCAATTTAAAATAATTTAGAAAGGTTAATGCCTATACAGACAAACAAACACACCGGGAAGGAAGTTTAATGCCTCAATTATATAATTTTCTTTGATTTTAATCTATTTGGCCCGTTTTCTTTTAACTTAACTTTTGTCTCTAAAACGTGGCTTCTAAAGATACTAATCTGCTTGTTTATGATATCGCAGAGGTTACAAAAGATGGCTTATTCTCTGTTGGAGAAATGGAATGCATGGTGAGTCACTTTTTCTTGATGCAAAATGACATTTTTCATGCTTTATGAAATATTGATGCTGGTAAACAAGCCCAATTTTATTGGCTACTAAATAACAAATTACTAAATACTATACTCACCTGAACATAGCATAGGCTATAACTTATCATGATATATATTAATATAATTATAATTTTCAAATGAATCCAAGGGCGCGTTTGGTTCGTGAAATGTATTGGAATGGCAAAGTTCTCCTTTTACGAAACTCATGTCCTCTGTTGTTTGTTTTACTATGCAGGGTTGTTGTGTAAACGCTCCTATGATTACTGTGGCAGATTATTCAAATGGATCGGAAGGGTATACATACAACTACTTTGTAAGCATATTTACCCATTCTTTCTTTATTTATTCAAACCACTAGATAAATTTGAACTTCAGATTCTCAATCTGCATCTGATTATCTAAACCAACAGGAAGATGTAACACCAAAGAGAGTTGTAGAGATAGTCGAGGCTCTAAGACGTGGAGAGAAGCCACCGGTAAACCAATACTTACATTATACATTAATTACTTTTCTGTTTTAAAAGAATGTAAATGTTTTCGGGTCAATCTGATCTGCGATTGATGTAACTTTTTCACATTCAATTTTCTTTTTGGCAGCGTGGAACGCAGAACCCACAGCGGATCAATTGTGGGCCGGAAGGTGGGAATACCACATTGTTGGGTGACCCCAAACCGCCCCCATGTCGTGACTTAGACGCCTGCTGAGGTGAGCCTTTTTCACGCGGAATGTTTCTTTTTCTTCTAATAATCTATCTGTTTGAGCTGTTGATCATTGTACTGAAATAGTGAAATGTATAACAAAACCCCCATCTTTTGGATTGTTCCATTTTTCTTCCAAAATATGGAAAGAATTCTAAATTTATGACTTGATGTGAGTTGATTAAATTCACAAACTAATATCTGAAAACATATGTATGCATGTAATTGTGTTTTATGTATGGAGAGAAGGAACTGGTGTAAGGTTAATTTAATAGTAATATGGTGTTACAGATGGTTACAATATTTAACAACTAACACACAAACATGAAAGGGTTTGTAGCTCAATGATATACGATTATGATGATTGTTCAAGTCTTATAGTGGATAGTTTTTTTTATAGACATAATCGTTTTATTATATTTCATAGTGTGTCTGCACTATTTTAGATGTATCTTTCGAGCCGAGGGTTTTACCAGGAGCAACCTTTTACCCTATCGGAAAGAGGTAGGCTCATACCCATCACACCCTCCCGGAACCTTATAAATGGCTACTCCTATAAGTGAGATCATAGTGGGTTTGATTGTTTGTGTTTATCGTTCCCAAAGTAAAAAAAAAGCTAAAATGCAAAATTGAATTAATTAACTGAAATGAACATGAACCGGACCATCGGCTAGTAAGGTTATTGGTTTTGGGTTGCTCAGGTGGCTTGCATGGCTACGCGTGAAACACCACCCTCTTCCATCCCTTTTCGTCGCTTTCGAAAGCTTTGTAGAGTTCTATGTGTGAAGTTTTAAGTAAATTTGTTTCCGTTCTAAATATTTAAGCGCCTCAATGAATTTTTTGTTAATATTGTATTTTGTAAGTTTTTAACAAAATAAAACATAAGGTATTTTATAATTTTTTTAAAAACATTTTAACTTGAGTTTCATCTAAAACGGAGTTGTTTTAAAAAATATTCTTTTTATGTCCTAAACAAATTACAATAATTGTCACGACTTTATCTTCTTGTCTTCTATTTACAAGTTAGTCCTTGTAAATCTGGTAAACTCCCGTTTCCATCTCGCTATTAATGTTCCATTTCTCAATTTAAGTAATAAATATTTATTTATTTATAACACGAAATCATGGGTGTTACATCAGAAGAAGTTGATATTGCATCACTAGCATTAAATTCGTCACCCAACTAACACAACATTGTCAACTTTTTGTTTTAAGAAAGTAAATTGGAAATGGGGTTATCCCTATTTTCTCTGCTCATTTTCATATTAGTTTTTTTTTCTTCTAAAACACTCTACACAATCGACACTCTATACAATTGAAGTTATGGATTACTCTAACACTCATTGTTAAAATAAAATTTAGAGTTAAAAGTGTAAACAATAATCAAAATATTTAAAAAAAAACACACTCACATTAATAAAAAAAATCACATGACTTAAAATAAAAATAAAAAAGAATACATAAACAAAATAATAATAAAAACATATTACGCCAAGAATCACATGAGATGATCGTGAAATGTTCAAAAACCTTACCTTTATTGGAACGGTAACTTGCTTGAGACATCGTCAAAACGTCATTATCATTTCACCCTATTTCACGGTTGTTGTCAAAGTTCTGGTAAATACCGTGAAACTTTCTTATTCTCCTTCTCAATTCATGTCATTTAGCGATAGTTGGTAAGACATTATATATTCTCACATCGCACGCCAAGCATGAAACAAGTCGGTAACCTGTCCCTAATTTTTTTTCCAATGTCAGGCATTTTCTATGGACTCATCAGAAATATTGAGCCAACCTATGGCTAATTCCTCTTCCTCTAGAGGTGATTTTGTGAAAATGTAGCGAAAGTTGAATATTTTATAGTAAAAATTAGACTAGTTTTAGAAAGTTATGATGTAAAAATTTAGATAAATAAATTTGTGTATATATATATATATATTAATAAATGTTAATATTACCATATTAGGGGATAAAGTGAAAACTTTTGTTTTGATAAAAATCTTTTACGGGGTGGTGATGTGTGTGGAGGGGGGGGGGGGGGGGTCACACACACCATACAACGTGGTGGCGTGGCTGTATGGTTAACTACTCTCATACTCCCAATAGTCCTCAGGAGAATAACTTGATGGTAAAGTAATAATTTTTTAATCAATAATTTTTTAATCAAAATGTTACGAATTTATATCTTACAAAATACATGTGTAATTGTAATTTAATGTTAGAAAGGTTCAAAGAACCAAAATCTTACAAAGAAAGCATAATAAATACAAAACAAATTTTACATAATTAAAAATTACAATTACGGCCAATTATGTGACACCAACATATTATATAACTTTTTTTAACAAGATAATCACATAACTAATGAACATTACGGCCAATTGTGATGAAGGGTACAACCTGTATATAAATGTGAATGAAGTAATGGTATTTTCCGTATGCAAGATCGTACCAAGCACACCCAAACAGAATAATCCCCACACAAAGCTCTAGCACAAAAAATATGCGAAATATCATCCAACTTACCCACTTAACATTTAGTTTATATATATTAGTTATATTTACTGTTATAATCAATAAATATGTATATCTGTAGTATATTATAATACATTTGAATGTAGTATATTATAATACATTTGAAAATGAGAATATTTTATTTTTATACTTTTTATATTAATTGTAAAAGTTTCAAGAGAATTTTTTTTGCCAATTATGCAATTAAATATAAAAAAGTTACTGAATAAGTAACTAATAACAAAATTATTTTAAAAATCTAATTAGTTCAACTAAAAATTTTAAATCGTATTTATTTTATACGATTTTATATTTACATTATTTCTTAAACTTTAATTAAACTTTTTTAAACCCTATCTCAACCAGTGGCAGACGTGAGTTTGTTAGAGGCTATTAATGATAGAGATCCATCTTTCTCAAATCCGTTCTTTAAATTCTCCACAAATGAATCTTTTAGATTTGTTAGATGCGATGAATGATAGTGGATCCATCTTCCAGGTTTGTTTTAGATATATTTCTTGCATTTTAATTTTCTTCTACCTCTGAGCCCTAATTTCTCTATTCACTTGTCACCCTCCTGCAATTAAGGGGTTTTGGGGGTAACGACGTTGGACGTAGAGGAAGGTTTTCTCTATTCAACCTCGTGTATCACAATGAATGATTTTAACCTTTTATTATTCAAAGTCATACGTTACACGGGTTTTAACGTAGTATATTATAATATATAGAGGAAACTCGGATTATTATAACTTAGAAAGTTGAAATGCATCTTCTGTGTGTAGGAACCTTCTGTTTTTTCTGATTCAATTCTTTTTTCCATTCTTTTTCAATATCTTTTGATATTTTAACTGCATCAGCAGTAGCCCCAGCCAAGCCTCTTCTTGTAAACCCTGCCGCATATAACCCCCCTTTTCCCTTCCAACCATTTGGAAATGGTGTCTTTGGGAATCCGTTTTCAGCAAAGAATTCTTTCTCCTGTTCATAAAAACATCAAATTTCAATTAGTTACACTTCTAACACTACAATACTAAAAACTATAAAGTTTTCTCCCGAATTGAAATTTCATATACTCAAGAAATATATATATATATATAGGATATATATATATATGGGAGGGATATAATGAAAACCTCTCCGAGTTTGGAAAACCGTGAAAACCAAGCTAAAAATTCATTTTTTGTTTCGATTTTTTTATGGTGATTCTCTAAGTTAAAAAAAACCCCTTTATGCAAAAAAGTAAAAAAAAATGCCTAGTAAAATTTTTTAAAAGAAATATTTTATAACCGATGTTACATATGTAATAGGGTACTGTTACATATGTAACATCAGTTATAAAATATTTTTTAAAAAAAATTTTACTATGCGTTTTTTTACTTTTTTTTGCATAAATGGGGTTTTTTTAACTTAGAGAATCACCATAAAAAAAATCGGTACAAAAATCGGATTTTTTAGCTTGGTTTTCACGGTTTTCCAATCTCGGAGAGGTTTTCATTTTATCACTTCCTCTAGA